>MEIZ01000080.1:278840-300847 GCA_001723225.1 Globodera ellingtonae | reverse complement strand
AAGTCTCTTTTTTTATTTTTTTTTGGAAAAAGGATGCCTTTGAACCAGGGCTGGACATGATCACGGATCACGGATTTTTTTTTGATCACGTCTAGCCATGCTTTGGACCCTTTCGACTAATATTGATTGATCCAATTTGTCCTTCCACAGCGCGTCATTTTTGCATTTTATTACCGCAAACCATTTTGCCAAGAGTTTCGACACGAAAGGAAAATTAAAAAGATTGGAAAAAACCCCTGAATGGCAGACAGCGTAAGGGCAGACACTATATCCCCCAGCATTAAATTTTCTTTCGATTTTTTAAACCTTTCAAATCGCTTAGCTTTTGCTTGATGAAAAATTAATCGAATCAGATAAATTTGGTGTCATTGAAAGCTCAGATTATTTATAAAATATGTTCTAGCGGGAAAAAAGTGATATGCTAAAAAAAAGTTACAAGTTCAAAAACGACGCGCTGTGTCCTTCACATATTAAATTGTACAATTTCCGCCCATGGCACCCTCCATCGGATATAACTAGGGTGGGGATTTTTAGTTAAGAAAAAGCTCTAAATATTTAACTAAATAGTGGCGAAAAAGTGCCAAAATAGTGGTCAAAAACCGGGTTCATAAGCAAAAATAGTGATGAAAAAATGGGTGTAAAAATAACAATAATGGCTTAAAAAATTTGTTTTTTACATGTAATAATTATCATTCAGTAGGTCTGCTACTTTAGGCAAGAAATTTGCAAAAAGCGCCTAAAAATACAAAATTTTAAAAAATTATTGATCTTGGGCAAGAAAAATTTAAATTTTATTGTATTTTTTCTAAAATTTTTTTGTTGTATTTACACATTTTTTTGAAAAAACGTCAAAATAGTGACGAAAAGCCATTTTCTGCCAAAATAGTTGCGTCACTATTTTAGTGTAAAGGAAGACAAGTTGCCGTGATCGGGCTCTGCTGTTGGGTGGGAAGAAAGGATGTTGGGTTAAGTGCCAGGGGCTTTCTCTCAATCATCCGTTCCTTGTTTTTCAAAATTCAGAATTTAAAAAAAAAATGACATAAAATTAAAGTAGCTTGTCCTCGACCTCTCCCGGAGCACCACGATTGGGCGCGCACGATTGGGCGCCGGCACGTTCGGTGCCGGCACGAACGATTCGGTGCCCGAAGCAAACCAAACAAAATTGGTATCATACAAAAGCTCTCAGTATGCTGAACCTTTCAAAGCTAAAGCTAACCGATTCGTCTTTTCAAAAAAAGGTTATAGGTTTAAAACCTGTGAAAATTGCCATTTTTGTCGTGGTGACGTCATAACTTTCTTTGTTTAAGTCGAATCGCTTAGCTTTTGCCTTTGTAAGCTTCTACTTATTACATGCTTTCGAATGATACCAAGAATGTTTGGTTTGGTTGACTTTGAACAAAGTTTTAACGAAAAACTTGTGGCGCCCAATCGTGCCGCGCCCAATCGTGCGCGCCCAGTCGTGCGCGCCCAATCGTGCGCGCCCAGTTGCGGGGTACCGACCTCTCCCGCTCACTAAAACAAATTTTCGTTTTAAAACATTCAATTTTTTGGTTTGGGGAATTAAAATAACAAAAAATTGGCCATCAAAGGGAATCCTTTTTATGCTGGATTCTAATCGTTTCAAAATTCGAGTTCCTTTCTACGGACACGCCCGAAGTCCACTTGTCCAACGGCGGCGAGCCGTCAAAGGTGAAGATAATAATAATTGTGCTTTTTGTAATTAAAATTTTGAAAAATTAACGCCATGCTGTTGGTGACATGGTTGACCTTCGACGACACGCTGGACTCCGGTGGTCGAGTGAGGCGAGCAGTACAACTAACATGCGTTAAACCTCTGCGACTTTGTGGACGGCGGCACTGAAAAAACGAAGCGATATACGCATCGGGCACTGCTTGAAGATCTGAAGCCTGGCCAACGATATTGTCTGTGGCAAATAGACAATTTTAAATTGTTACTAATTAGAGCAATTAATAAAGTTTTAGGCTTAAACAAATGTAATGAATTCTTTTTTAAGTTTTTCGCGTCGGTTCACAGTTCGGATGGAGCTCATTTTCTCATTTGTGGGACTCCAGGAAAGAGCGGGTGGAGGCTTCAAGTCAAATTTTCAAAATAAATCTAAAAATTTTCATAAACGCTGTTTTTTAAATTAAATAATTAAAACAAATATAATTGGCACACTTCTGGCATTTTGACCTTAACACAGATATGCCGTTTTCGCTGTTGTGGGCAATATAAATGCACGTTTGACGTGAAAATTTTACTTAGTTTTGCACATCGGTTGGCCATTAGTGGTTTTCCAGTGATTTGGCATACAAGTTGGATACAGTAATACATTTATGGTACAGTAACCCCTTTACAATACCATTTCCCTTGTCATTCATGCGCCAAATTGAGCCCATTTCGGCATATCTGCCGTACATGACGGTGGTGGGCAACCATGAATACAATTACAACTTCACCCATTATATCAACCGATTCAGAATGCCAAACCCGGAGAATCAAAATCTCTTTTATAGGTCCGTGAACTTTGGGTTTTCCCAATAAAAAAAAATGCAAATGGGTCCAGCCCATTTCATCGCCACCATTATAATAAAAATTTCTTATTTTAGTTGGCTTCCCTCATTTCCATCAAAAATTGAGGCATCCCCATCGCAACAATTGTACTGCATATTCAAATTGTTACTTATTCAAAATGCACCCGTTGGGGCCCCAGCAAATAAAAAAAATAATCGAAAAAATTTTTATTATAGCTTTAAAAATTCATATTTTTTTATAAAATAAGAGATTTGTTATACAACAAAATAAAAAATTGATTATTTTTTATTAAAATTTAAGGAGTGCCTTTCGTTCCACCAGCACCGCCGATACCTCCCTCTTCCCGCTCAACAAAATAAGTTTTTGAAAATCGAGCGCAAAAAAAAAGAAAAATTTCCAAAGGGTTTAATTTTTATCCCGGTCCAAATGGGATTGAGACTAGGGAGATGCGGAAGCTCGACGGTGCCGATAGGCGCCGTCGAGAAAAATTGTGAACTTTTTGGCTCGAGATTTGCAGCGAAAATTTAAAAAAAACCCAATTTTTTGAAGTTTTTTAGGAGAATGGGAGAGGTCCGGTGGCGCCGATAGGCGCCGCCGGGAAAATTATGACGATTTTAACGAAATTTGTTAACAAAATTGGTCCAAAAATTATTGATTTTCCGAAAATTTCCGACTTTTTGCTCCAAATTTCGGAACTCGGAATTCCGGGGTCCCAAATTTTTCGGAAATCGGAATTCCGACCCCAAAAATGTCGGAAATCGGAAAGTCGGAAATCGGAATTCCGCCCATCCCTGGTCAACAGCACACATTTGTATTTAGAGCAAACAATTGCTGCCCATGTAAAAATTATTTTTTTAAATAAAAATTTAATTAACAATTCAATTAATTAATCAATTAAGGAGACAATTGAGGACTATTTCTGGCTTGGTAAATTTTTGAAATGTTCAAATTCAAATTTCAATTTTACAGTGAAAAAGCGCCAAGCCCGTACGAATTATTGCCACCATCCGTCGCAATGCAGCAAAATTGTGGCAAACTCGCTGAAAAAAGTGCCATTTTTAAAGACAGAATTTAAAGATGAAGAAAGTCGATCTTTTGTGTGTGCATTTACATAATGACAATAAATACTTTTAAAAAGGTTCAAAATAGACATTTACAGTTTACGACAATATAAAAAATTTGATTTTTTTGCCAAAAAATAATGAGTGTTTTCAAAAAAATTATATTTAAATGTGAAAAGTGTTAATGCCCCCTTAATAAGTTCCCTATTACAGTTGAATACGAATCAAATTATAGAGACACCAGACAGATGAAATGTTGTATTCTTATATACTGGGGTTGCACATGAGGAAATCCAGTCTTATACAACCCTACCAAATACTAAATGACCGAAAATACTATCAAAAAAATCTAATCACATATCACTAACTAAGCATTGTCATCGCCACTCTGGTGATCTGGTCCCAGTTTCTGGGCACTTAATCGGACAATATATACCCCAAGAAGACAAAATATCACAAACAAAACGGCACATCCAACCATATTGTATAAAGCGAACGGGCATATTTTTGTATTTTGGTCATTTTTTATTAATATGATTTGCCTTAATCGATGATCAGTCAAAAGGAATCGATTAATCTATAATTCAACCACCGAGACCGGATTCTCGGATGGTCACTCAACCCAGTAATTTTTAATTTGACATTGCACATTCGCAAACGACATTTCATCAATAAGAAAGAATTTTAAAAAAACAACAAATTTTAATTAAATTTAAGCCAACAACAATTTTTTAAGTCTAGGGGTATTCGGGGCGTAGAAGCCGATTCTGACCTACAGTACGATCAATTTTGACCCCGGACCCGAATTCGAAGGGTTTTTGAAAATTCAAATTTTTCAGAAATCAATTTTAGCCGTCAAAAGCACGCTCATAATCATCCGAAAATCACAATTCGATCAGTACTTGCCTTTTTGTTGTAATTTTATATTTTTGAATAATTTTGAGGCCTTTATTGCATTTAAAATTTTTTCAAAAAAATCATAGACGTGAAATCATAATCAGATGATGTCACGTGATCAATCTGGTCTCATATTCGTGATAAGCGATTTCGATAACTCCCGAGTAGTTCTCAGAATTGCGTCAAAGCCTCATAAAATCTTTGTTTGTGGGACAAGTAAACTACTACATCTTTCAGAAAAATTGTTGGCTTAAATTTAATTAAAATTTGTTCTTAATTCTTTCTTATTGACGAAATGTCGTTGACGAAGAGACCAATGACGAAAAGTCGTGCCACCGTTCCCCACTCCCGATTCGTTCTCTTGACCCCGATACGTTCACCTTAATAAAAGTGATAAAAACCTCCAAATCGTACAAAACTCGTGCGTAGAACACGAATGCGGGTTCTGTTTTAGCTATGTCAAACCCCTAACCCGAATTCGAACAATTGGTCGAAATTTTTTTTTGTTTTTTTCAAAAAAAAATTTGAAAGTTGTTTAAAAGATATTGGTAGTGTGGGGTCTAGGGTTTACTATTTGATCTGGTTCCGAACCCCGAACCCGAATTCGAAGAATATTTCGAAAACAATTTTTTTTTCAAAATCGATTTTTTGTAACAAAATCGTTCATTCAGCATCGTTCGTCCTTACATGCATAGCGATCTAAAACCATCATAAAATACTGTAGTTAATCTTAAAACATATTTAAATTTTTAATTTCTGGCTGTCCTCTTTCTTCCTCACGAAAATCATTATTTGTATTTATTATATTTCAAGAAATTTACTGCCCATAGATAATGAATGTGCATAAGCGACATTGGCGGACGGAGGACGATTCGTTGAATACGGCATGACTACCGAATAAAAAAATCCCAACTAATCTCGATTAAATTTTCTATACAAACGATCAGAAAGAATTAATATGTTTTTCTACGCAATCAGAAAGAATTGTAAAGTGATCAGAAATATCAGAGGAGGAGGAGGAAAAGGCGCAATAAAAAGAATGAGGACACGAAGAAGACATTGACGACGACAAAATAATGTTCACTGTGAATTGAGATGATATGCACAAGTGTCCGGTGAATTCAAACTCGTCTGGGATCCCGCGCGGAATCCCGAGAAAATCCCGACGGGATCCCGTCGTGTTAAACCGTGATTAAGCAAAAACTAATCGATTCGTTTTTTCTCAAAAATTTATACATTAAAACATGTGAAAATCGTTTCTTTTTTTGTGCCAACTTGTCGCGCTGAGTCCTAACTTTTTTTTTGTTAAGTTGAATCGCCTAAATCTTTTATATTAATTTAAAATGATACCAATATTATTTGATTTAGTTAACTAATAAAAAAGTTCTAACGTTTCAATTTTGTCGGCGCCAATACGGCCGGCGCCAACTGACCCCGACCGGCGATCTGTGGGACGCGCGCAGTTGAGCCGCCGCAAAATTTATTGACTGGCATTGGCGTCCCTTTTTTTGAAGACCAAAATCGTGCTTGTATTGCAATGATTTGCCTGATTTTGATTGAAATGTATGTATTGCTTCGCGGTGTTCTTCCGGCATCATGTGGTTCCGACAGTAGTTGATTTCGACAGTGCCATTGTTAAAAATTCTGTAATTTTCCAAAAAGTCTAAAATTCTTATTTTTAGAGCATTTCGACCTACATAATGATATAAAATACTTGAAAAAGTAAAAAATTCGAAAAATTCAAAAAATCTGTAATTTTCGAGGCAAGCCTAAAAATGCATTTTTTTAGCAAAACGGATAACGTACAGGTCTAAAAAGCATTTAGAAGTTGAAAATTCAAAATGTCTAACAAGTTCGAAACATTTTTTTGGAATTCACTGTCGAAATCACTTACTGTCGAAATCAACTACTGTCGGAACCACCTGATGCGGTTCTTCCTCCCCTCTTTTTCTGTCCTCTCTCTTCAAATTTGGTACCATTCGAAGACTCGGAATGAGAAAAGGTATTTTGCAAACAAAAGTTAAGCGAATAGACAAATATTTAAAAAGTTGAGGCCTTGAAAAGTTTGAGTTATATTTTTGCTAATTTTGAATACACAAGAATGGGTTTGATTTAATCCTGATCAGATCATGATCGGATCTCACTAGCCTTTAAGAGTTGATCATTCATCTTGCTAACTGTGATTTGAAATGCAGTGTAATAAAAGTGATCAAAATTTTTGCTAATTACAAATAAACCCCCCGAGTAAGGGCCGGCCGAGCCCGATAAGTGTTTTTATGACGGGGTAAAGATTTTCGGGGTTTTTGCCCATATCCCCTACTGTCTCCATCCCTTACCCTTACTTTTACGCTAAGGGTTTACGGGGTAAATTCTAAACACGAATTTGAAGAAAATAATTGATTTTTCTAATTTTAAACATTTTGCAAAATGAAATTAGCCTAAGGGTGGCCTCTTGGATGCAAAAGAACTGAATTCGTTGTCGAGAGCCTTTTGTTGTAGACACATTAAACGCATGTTGAGAGACACTAATAATATCAGGCCTGTGCACGGTTACCAATTTTCGTAACCGTAACCGCCCGTGCTCAAACACCCGTAACCGTTAACCGCCCGTAACCGCCCGTCCTCAAAATCTCATAACCGTTAACCGCCCGTAACCGCCCGTATTCAAAATCTCATAACCGTTAACCGCCCGTAACCGCCCGTCCTCAAAATCTCATAACCGTTAACCGCCCGCGGTTATCCGCGGTTAACCGCCTTATTTAAAAATCAATAAAGTTTTCCAGATTTCGAAAAATCGATTTTTCAAAACTATTTTTTTCCGATCGTGATGTGGCGTCTTTCTAAAATTAAATCAAAATTGATGTGTATTGAACCTAACAAGTGATTTTTATCAGATTTTGTCAATGAATAAAATTTTTAAATTTTTAATCTCTTTCTAACACTTTCATGATTAAAATCTAACAAAGCCCGACCGATCAGAGTGATTTTTTTCTGTTTTTTGCGCATTAATTTCTTAAAATATTTTTAAGAGAGGGGGTGGGGGTTCGGCGGTGCCGATAGGCGCCGCCGAGGAAAAAAATCGAATATCTAACGCCTTATGCTGAGAAAAATCGTCCGAATTTTAGGTAATTGAGTTCTAAAATGCACTAATTATTTATGTAAATACTTAGAATTTTACTTTTTATATCTAAAATTTTTGCAAAAAGTTGAAAGAATACTAAAAAGAAGGGATATTAAAATATAAATAAAAAATAAAATAATTACAGAGGAAGGGGCTAGAACCTAGACCAAATAAAATCAGTCAAAGAGTTTCACCACTGAGCCACTGGATAGATAACGGGATTTGGTGAAATGTGAATAAAAGTCAAAGAGATTATAGAGGCAAATCGTCTCAATCCTTAGCAACAACGGATGCGACGGTTAACCGCGGTTTTAGTGGTCATAACCGTTAACCGACCGTAACCGCGCGTCCTCAAAATCTCATAACCGTTAACCGCCCGTAACCGCGACCTTTTAAAATTCCATAACCGTTAACCGCGGGTAACCGCGGTTATCCGCGGTTACGGGTAACCGTGCACAGGCCTGAATAATATAACCAAAACTTTAAATCCTATTCTTTTTCTGAAAGTAAAAGGGTTTTAACTTTAACTTGTACAAATAAAGGAGCACTATTTTTTTTTAACTTTAACTTGTACAAATAAAGGAGCACTATTTTTGGCAAATTCCCTCAGAAAATAAACAATTTTTTGACAAAATTCAAAAAGGTGGCAAAATTGTGGCACAGGTGTGGAATGGTGGCAAAAAAAAGTGGAAAATTTCCAAAATAGTGACTAGAAAACGTCACTTTCCAATTATGCAAAATATGAAATTCCAACTAAAAATGATTGCATAGGGAGTACAATCATCATCATCGCGTGCCCATCTGAACACGACAAATGCACATTATCACAAAACCCGATGGATGTTTAACGTAAAATCATCCAATCCCATCCCCCACTTCCATTGGACACACCACCGAAACAATACATGCGACGGCCACTTTATTTGTTCAATTTGAAGTCAAAGAAATATTTATTTTTAACTAAATCAGCGCTTTTTCTTAAAGATGCCCTCGGGGGCTTTAATTTGAAATTTTAGTGTTTAGTTTACGATTTATCGTATTCTGATTTTGAAAAGGCGCCGATTTTTTGCAACCAGAATTCTGATCTTCTGGTTTTTAAAAAGGCGACCAGAGCACATCCCGGAAAAATTTAAAAATACGTGTACCTCACCAAATTGCACAAATTGTATATCATTCGACCCTGCGCTAAGCCTAACGCACTAATCTGAAAGAATTTTTTGGCGGAAACCACTTTGAAGCAAGTTATGATACCTAGTGGGCGCCCATTTTTTAATTTTCAAGTTTTTCCGGTTCAAAAACGGATTTTAAATTCCCAATTTTTATTTTCTATCAACTAATTCGTAATTTTGAAAGCCTATATGAGTGCTTTTCCCCATTTTTTAATCAGTGGACAACTGAGTCTCCAGTCAAAAGACACTTCAGTCCCGGGCTCATAACTTGCTTCAGAGTGGTTTCCGCCAAAAAATTCTTTCAGATTCGTGCGTTAGGCTTAGCGCCGAGTCGAATGATATATAATGTGTGCAATCAGAGATGGGAGTTGTAGACGCATATGCGCAGTGGCAAATTAAAAAAAACAGTTTTTAAATATTTTTCTGCCACCAAAAGGGCTAGAAAAATGGTTTTTGTAGCTTTTATTAGGTGCCAAAACGAAAATGCCGTCTAAAAATTATCACTAATCTTTATGTTTTTTCTTTTAAAAAGGCTTTAGGACCAAAAAAGTGCGTTTTTCCTTCTTGTCCTTAACCCATAAATTAATGTTCAAATTGCTCCGTTTCCACTTGCTGCTGCTGAGCATCACTTGTGCCGTTATGGAGCCGATGTTGGTCAATGCCAACAGCGACAACGGCATGGATGAGCAGGAGGAGCGTGACCTAATAATTAAAGATAGAAGTGCGAAATATATTTTATTTGGCGATTGTCCTGTTGTGAAAATTGAAGTTTGGGTCTTGGCACTGAGACACTTTTATTCTCAATCAAACGGGAATTTCAATTTCAAGTCTTGCGCAACTCGGCCCAGGAATGTTTTGGGTCTGAAAAATGCAAATTTCGGATTTCGAATCAACTTTATTTGGCGTTCAGTCCTTACCAGGGATGCTGACCGGATTCCAAGACATTCTTGAGTCCGGAGTCCCCGTTGCGGGCTTTTTTGGCGTTCGGTTACATCCCTGATCCATACTGCTCGGGAATGTCTTGGGTTTGAGGGACAACAAACTTGGGCCCTAGGTCAATAATCTAAAAGTCCTGGGTATTTTCTCGGTCCCGGCCAAACCATGGATTTGTGATTTTCCACCAATCACAGTTCGGGTTTTTGGTGCAACACAATTTTTCAAACACATCGATGATGAGTTTACATCACATCAACCCCATAATTATTATTATTCATAGAATGCAGAGCGTATAAGGCGGAGAAGTGCAAATGCGGCAAGTACAAATGCCAAGAAATGATCGGATTTATTGCGGGCACCTGTTGTATTGACGGATATATGTTGGGATGTTGCGGAAAATTGGTCTGTTTTGTGTGGGTGTGCCGTCGACATTTGCATCGTTCAAACACTAGAGTAGCACTGGATCGGGACTGGTACTGAAGTTTCCAATTTTGGGACTGAATTTCCCCCTTATAAAATCCCGAATTTTTTCAAAATTTCAAATCTTTGTTTTTGACCATTAGTCCCGGTGTTTTTTCACCGGGATTTGATTAATTTTCCCCCTTATAAAATCCCGGTTTTTTAATTTTCTCAATTCCGATCCCGGTTTTTCCAAAATCCCGTTCCCGTCCTACTCTATTAAAACACAACAATTGCTTCTTTTTTTGTTGCATAAATTCATCCGTTTTTCTTAGCTCGTTCCCCCCGGCTGCACATCGGCTGCTAAGCGTTGTCCGTGCGGCTTTGGCACATGCATTCCGCATCCGGGACGAGTGCCGGACGCTTGTTGCGGTGCTGATCATTCGTGGGAATGTTGCGAAAGAGTGGGTTTTAAAAGAAAATCAATATTTTTTCAATAATATTATTTAACTTCCGAGCGGACTCGTGGTTTATGGCTCGGCAGTGTCTCACGCGTTCGACTGGGCCAAGAAATGCATCATTGGTACCAATTTAATACATAAAAAACCACCCGTATTTAACAACAATCAATCGATCCAAGACTCTTTTTTCAACAAACCAAGTAACTCAAAATTGTGGTGGCATTTGCAGAAAAAATGCCAACTTTTGTCAAGTCTTCATGCTATTTTTTAGCGTTTGTGGTGATGTTCAATTTGCTTATGCAACATAATCTNGTGGCATTTGCAGAAAAAATGCCAACTTTTGTCAAGTCTTCATGCTATTTTTTAGCGTTTGTGGTGATGTTCAATTTGCTTATGCAACATAATCTTGTGCCCATTTTTGGCTATGACTGATAACGGAATAATATTAGATGGTGATCACTGATCAGCGATTTTACGGCGGATTTTGTTACATTTTTGCATTTTTACCTGATCAAATGCATTTTCCAATTAACCAACAATTGATGTAAAGATTTTTTAAATATGATAAATGTTCGATTTTTCAAAGCTGCGAGTTTGTCTCAGTTTTGTTGCATTGCGACGGATGGTGGCAATAATTTTGCGGCACGTGTGCCGTGCCGAAGCAGGCGTTGGCGATCCGTCCAATTGTAGGGGCCATGGCGATACCCCGGTTTTCGTATACCGGTTTTAACCGGTACTGGGCAACCCTAGTTGCCAACACTTTTGTTGATGCGTTTTTGTAAATTTGTTTTGCCCTTTTTACAATTCTTATTATTAACATTTTATTCTTTTCGTATTTCTTTTAAAATTTTTGTGTACCCATTTTCCCCTTTCTTTTGATTAATCATTTCGCTTTGGCTTTTAATTTAATCAAAATTCTTTGTTTGCCAACATAAATTTTTAATATCATTTTTCATCTGACATTTGTTGGCCCACTTTTGTAAGGAGTTGGACAATTGCCATTTCAACATTTCATTATTCCACATAATTTCCATTGGTCACCGGACTTTCTCATTCAATCAATGCACATTTCATTCATCTCATGTCCCCGCTCACTTTAATGCACATCCTATGCTTCCCACACATCATTCATTCATCCCTCTCCCAATCCCTCGAGACCCTCAGCACGGAAGACGCAAGTCGAGAGACCAATTCCATCCTGTACATTTCATTGGTCAGAGAGACGTCGGAGGATTAAACAGGGCCCGGATCCTTTCCCTGAATATTACCCGATTCCATCTGAGTCCTGACGGTGGGCCGACTGGGGGGGGGGGCACAGCGCGCATCCCTCACTGGTAGCACCGGATGGTTGCCCACCCGTCGCCAGCTGGTGATTGATCAGACCATCGATCGATCTGGACCGAGGGGCCGGTCCCATGGAGGAAGGAGGAAAGAGCTGTAAGGAAGCGAGAGTGGCCAGCTGGCTGGGACGGTTGATCAGACTAAAATTTCATAAAAAATATATTTTGCTACTTTTTAATATTTAAGCCAGAATCGGAAGAATTGAAGGCGATCAAAGAATTGCACCATCTTGTAACAGCAAAATTCGGTGCTTTATCGAGACACGTAATACATCTCAGCACTGAATTAAACATTTTGCAGTCGCGAACGATTATCAGGAAGTTATATTAGTGTTAAATTAATTTTTTGGATTTTTTTTATTTTGTAATAAATCTAATTTTTTAACTCTTTTATGTTTTTTATGGTAAATTTATTCTTGCTTTTTCATTAACTGGTAGATACTTATAAGTAAAAATGGGGGTTCAGGTCAATAACGGGAATAACAAAAAAAGTAAAGTTCTTACTTATTTTTTTTGCGAATAACCCGTAAATAATTTTTGAATAAGAATAATAGCGACTTTTTAGTCACTATAAATTAATATTTCGTCATTTCCCATAATAAATTCTTTGGCATTCCCGAAATTCAAACTATTTTCCTTATGAGTCAATTTTCGCCACTATTTCGCCACTTTTTCTCAACTATTTAGTTAACTACTTAATATTTTTTAACTAAAAATCCTCCCCTAATCATTATTTAGCAATTTAAGGCACCAAATGGATTTTGGGAAAATTGATTTTTTTCGAAAAATTGTCGCTGAAACGAAAACCGGGTTTTACTCCCGGATCGAATATTTCCTAGTCGGGCGCCCGCCCGGCCGAATGCCCGGTCGTTGCCTGCCCGACCTGGGTGCCCATCCGAACCCTAAATTACAAGTATTAAATATAATATTGATTAAAAAATTGAAAAAAAACATTTGTAACCAAATGATTTGCTGGCTAAATAAAAAGCATTTTTAAGCACTTCTGACCAAATCAGCATATGTTGTGCCAAAACTAAAAACAAGTAATGGAATTTATACAATAATTATACAAGCATTCAATTACTTTACATATGTTTAAAATGCGATAATTTAAATTTTTTAATTCTTATTTTCTCCACCCCGTTTTTTTAATTTAGGTTTTCAAATTTGAAAGATGAACGACAATTTGCCAGCAATTGCCCTGGCTATTATTGCTTACAAATTTTTGACGTCAATCAAATAAATATCGTTGTCGCGCGTTACCGCGATGACCAGTACGAAAATAAAGGTAGAATCTTTAAACAATGCCATTTTAAATTGTAAAATTAGAGTACACCATAAAAAGACAAACTTTTAAAAAGTACATATCGAACCATGTTCTAAACTTAATCTAAGGAAGTTATTTTTGATGGTGGGTCAAAACTTCCCGAGTTCGATAATTTTTGGTTTTTGTTTTGTTTTTGGTTTTGAAAGTTAAATGAGAAACTCTTCGAATTTTTTCGGAAGTGTTATAGTAAAGAGAATTTTTAGGTGTAGGTGTTGATTTTTATTCATCATACTGTCCAAGCAGAGTTCTGGCACATGAAACTGGACCCRAATCAAAAAGGATTCTTTTCTTCATGATGTCTTTTGTTTTTTATTCGAATCGATTTATATTTGTGAACTGATCATTTCGAATAAATCAAATGAATGTAAAAGAATTTTTATATATGATAAATGTTTGACTTTGGCCATATTTCAATGCCCTCCCCATGCAACTGTTATTCAACCGAATTGATCAGATCATTTTCTGATTGATCAGCCAACTCAGCGTGTTTTCTGAGATCAAACATGACTCCGGCTGATCATACCCAGCAAAACGGATTGCCATAAAAAACGGCACTTTCCAATTGGAGGCAGAATTTAAAACTCAAAAATGATGGCCTGGGGAGTACAATTATCTCATCACTTGTCCATTTCTGAACACGACACAAAAACGATCGGAGACTATGAATACAAAAACTTGGAATGTGTATAATGAATAAGTCTCAATATCGCTCCTCCATTCCCGTTGGACTCGACTTTTTCTGGTGGATTTTATACCGTCAAGTCACAATTCATTGTAAAATATATTTAGATCTTTTGTGACGTTTTTTGCTCTAAACGAACAGATTATAGTTTTGAAAAAAACATGTTTTTATTTAAAATTTTAAAGAAATAAACAGTTCATTTTCTTTATCTTAAATTATACAAAACTGAAAATACGACAATCCAAATTGTGCCATTAGCAAAGCAACTGAAAGAAGTCGCAAGAGGGGTAGCGTGGCCAGAACACGAAGAAATAGATTTCCGATTCCCCAATTCTGGAAGAACATTAAAATATTTCTCTRTACAATTTGAAACAAATATTTATATGAAAAATGCTTAATAATATAAATTTATATCATGGCATTTATTTTCTCTGTACGTTTATCGATTGGTGGCATTTTATTTTAAAAGAAAATGTWCATTTTATTTAGAAAGAGTGAAGCCAACATTGATAGCAGCTTCTTGGCTTATTCGATTTTAGAAGCATAGATTTGACATTCTTGCGCTAACAAATTTTAAGCCAACATTGATAGCAGAGTTTTATTTGATTATAAATACACTACGCAAAGGAATATGATTTCATATTTAATCCTTTAAAAATGATAATATTAAATGAATTTTGCTTGTTAGTAATATCCTCATAGATTTTTATTCCTGGATTAAACATAATTAGATGTTTTAGAGGTCAAAAGTAAGATTTTAAATTATAATACTTAGCAATTAATGATGAATTCCTTGGAATGCAACCTAAGATTATCTAATTATTTGATAGTTGCCGTTTTCTTGGCGTCAAGTCATCAATCTGAATATGAAAAAGGTTGAAAATTCAAAGATTTTCTAATTATTTTTATATTTACGATTAAAAAGCTTGTTTAAAATCAAATTGAAAAACACTTTAGCTTCGATTACGACTAATGAGAAAATTTTTGCAAAATTGAATGATACCATTGCAACAAACCCTTCTGAGACAGAATGCCAAAAAGGTTTCTCGTATTAATATTTGAATAACTATAATAAATACTATGTTTAGATTGGTCAGCCTGTTTAAAAGAATTGCAAAATTCAGCAAAAATTGTATCCAATTTAASTGTTGGYGAAGTTGGCCAATTTGATATAACAAAAGCYCTACCAAAAATTTTTTTTGGATTTTTGTGTAGTCAAAAATTTGAAAATASTAAAAACCYAATATTTGATAGAAATTTATTCGAAAAAATAGATGAACTACGAACAAATTTCTGTCAAACATTGCAAYATGGCGAAAAGTTGGACGAATTGATGGACCCGGAAAATGTTGAAAATACTGCAATAAATTTGTTTGAAAATTTGAGTTCTGAYCCAAAAATTTTCAAATATATTCAACAACAAATTGCCATAAATCTATTTTTGAATGACAGTAACAAAAAGAAGGTGGCACAAATTATGGAACACTTTGCTTTGGGCACCCAAAAGTTTTACGGATTTGTTAAAGGTTAAGCTAACAAATTTATTTTTTAAAAATATTTTTTCAGTCAAAGATTGTTAAAAATTTTATAAAATTCGGTTATTTTAAAATTCTTTCAAATTGCCAGCCAACAACTTTATGATAGAGTAGGCCGGGACCGGGACTGGTACTGAAGTCTCTAATTTTGGGACTGAATTTCCCCTTTATAAAATCCGGTTTTTGTCGAAATTTCAAATCTTTGTTTTTGACCATTAGTCCCGGGTTTTTGGACCGGGATTTGATTAATTTTTCCCTTATAAAATCCCGGCTTTTAAATTTTCTCAATCCCGATCCCGGTTTTCCCCAAAAATCCCAGTCCCGGCCTACTCTACTTTATGATGAAAATGCGTGTAAAGAAAATCGATTATTTTATTGATTTTTATATCGATTAATAAATCATTTTAGCGAATCCTCCATCGCCTGCTGATGATGCAAACAATATTAGTCAAATGACAAGAAGACAAAAGCGCAACCCCTTAAAAAAGCATCCCATAAAATTCAACATTGTCGTTCTGTGTGCATTGATTGTCGCAATCTTTGGCATTTTAGAGGCCACCCATTTGGGCAAGAGCAATCCGTTCGCTTTATACAATATGGTTGCATGTGCCGTTTTGTTTGTGATATTATGTCTTCTTGGGGCATATATTGTCCGATTAAGTGCCCAACCGGGACCAGATGACCAGAGTGGCGATGACAATGCTTAGTTAGTGATATGTTTTGATTGTTTTTTGTTGATAGTATTTTCGCTCATTTAGTATTTTGGTAGGGTTGTATAAGACTATGGATTTCCTCTTGTGCAACCCCAGTATATAAGAATACAACATTTCATCTGTCTGATGTCTATATATATTTGATTTGTATTCAACTGTAGATGTTTAAGTTGGTTGAGTGCATTTTTCCTACCGTCTATTGTTTTTCGATAAAAATTTTGATTTTGATTTATAAAGTCACATTAAATGCCAAAGCTCGGCTCCAGTGCTTTAAAAAATATATAATTTAAAATATTAATTGTTTTGTTAAAATATTTGAGAACAATTGTATTTTAAGTTATCATAAATTAATTGTACTATAATTAGGAACCGGCTTTTTAGATTATAAAAAGAAGCTTTGGTGCCTAAAGTATTGTAGGTGCTTACAATTATAAAAAGGTACTAAAAGTTCCAAAATGGTGGCGGGGAGGGGGGAGGGGGTGCAAGCTTGTCAGTAATTTTTTATTCACAATTTAATCAACTAAAATATTAAACATTTTAATAAAAGCAAAGCAGAGAATGAAAAATTGCAAATATTAAGCATTTTATAATTTGTCTTCTTGGCCAGAATTGAATTTTCAAAAGAGCAAAAAGTCTGGATTTTGTGCCAGGGAACTCGGGATTGGCTCTACATACGAAGGATGGGAATCGCTATCGCGATCGCGCGATATATATCGCATTTATCGCCTTTTTTGGGCATATCGTCTATCGCGTTAGAAAATGGGTTTATCGCCAATCGCATATCGCTAATTCGATATTTGCATATTTATTAATTTTTGAATCCTTTTTAGAAGTTTGATTCAAATAATGTTTAATTGCATTTTAAATATTTTATCTATGTACTGAAAGAAGTCAACGTAGGGGCGGAAAAAGAAAACAATTTTTGAATTTTTTGAAATTTTTAAACAGTAAAATGAAAAAAACTGGCATTATTTATGATGAAATATTCCACGTCGTTTTTGATTTAAAATGGCGCCACTTTTTTCAAAGCTTCGAGTTCGCCACAGTTTTGTTGCATTGCGACGGATGGTGGCAATAATTGTGCGGCACGTACGTGCCGTGCCGAAGCAGGCGTTGGCGATCCGTCCAATTGTAGGGGCCATGGCGATTTTTCACTGTGAAAATGTTAAAATTTGAATTGAAACTTTTCGAGAATTTTACCAAGCCAGAAATGGTCCTCAATTGTCTCCTTAACGGAAAAATATACTTAATTAAATGATTCATTTTTTTGCTGTTTTATTTTCACAGATTATTTAATATTTTAAGAAATTCCAATTGAAAGTTGGAGACACTTTATTTTAAATTGTTTCGATAATTAATTTAAACTTTAAAAATAATTTTTACATTAGCAGCAATTGTTTGCTCAAAATACAAATGCGTGCTGTTAACAATGTGCATTCGGCTGAAACCGTAGTTGCTGGACCGGAAGGCACTCCTTAAATTTTAATAAAAAATATTATTTTGTCGTACCACAAATCTCTTAATTTATAAAAAAAAAATATTTTAAAGTGATAATAAAATTTTAGTGGAAAAAAACATCTCCTTAAATTTAAATATTGCAATTAATATTTTTATTGCTGGACCGGAAGACACTCTTTAAAATTTGAATTTGAATTAAAAATATTTAAAATGAGCATTTTTAATTTACCAAGGCCCAGGATGGGCCACAAAAGTGTCCGTGTTCTCTTGGCATCCGGCCGACCCACTGACAACATGAACTGGGGCTGGCGGGTCCACGTAGGGATTTGCTAAAATATTAAATTTTGTGGAGGGTAGGGGAGAATTCAGTTAAATTATTAAATATTAATAATTTAAATTTTTAAATTTAAATTTTCCCACTATCGCTTCCGTTGTACACCGTCCGATTGTACACCGGATACATTCGTTCAAAAGTGTGTTCATGCGCCCCAATCTCCAGGTCCACCCCGTACTTGAAGAACAGCTTTTCCAGCGCAAAAGCATGCACAAGTGGGAGGCCGGTTCGAATCTTGAGAAAAAGGGTATGGCATTTTTAATATATTATTCTTCGAAATATTAATAAATCTTTTAAACAAAAAACTAGCCAGGGGTTTTTATTTTTGGTTTTGTTTATTTTTTATAATCGATAAAAGGTTATCGATTTATTGATCAAGGCGATGGACGTAATCGCGCTGCGCTAATATGTATGGCCTAGTGGTCCCGTGCTTTTACACCGTTATTTGTTATGTCGGAGTTTTTTTTTTTTAATTCTGCACGATTATTGTGTTAAAAAATATCTTGTTTATCTTTTATTTAAACAAGAAATTTTAAATAATAATTTTTTGTTTCCTGCGATTTTTTTTGAAGATTTGCAGTCCTTATGATTACGTACAATTGAATTGTATCGAGAACAGTCGTCACCAGAATAATCTAAAAAAATTTAAATTAAATTTAGTTTTATTATTAGGGCCCGGATTTATATGTTTTTTGTGCTTATATGTTTTGATGAATACAGCCCAAAAATAGGCTTTTCGCGTTGGTTTGAGCTTTTTGGACAAGGTTAAAATTACATATTTTGACATATTTCGGGTTTTTTGGGGGAAAAAGCATATTTTGGGGTTTTGAACATATTTTGGCATTTTTGACCAAAAATTTGAAAAAATGCATCCCAAATCATTGATTTCTGGCTATTTTTGAAAAATAATTCATCTTTAACTATGGACTTTTAGTCATTTTTGAAAAAGAAGGCCTAAAAAAATGATTTTACCTGAGCAATACATTGGACGATGACCCATTGTGATAATCCATGGCACATTATGCCTGTTTAGGTTGGCTTTCTGAATTTTATTTTATTTTTATCAATTTTCATTTTGTTTTTTTACTTCTAAGTCCTTGATCAGCCAATGCCATTGGGCGGCCAAACTTTCGTAGCGATAATAAATGGGCCAAAAATAGAACTCTGTTGAAAAGGCGATGAAGTGGGCTGGGCCCAAGTCGAAACTGAATATTTCAGTATTGGTGTCGATGGAACGGGCGGGACCCAATTTTTGTTTGAATGAGTAACAATTTGAATATGGACTTTTCAGTACAATTGTTGCGATAAAATGAGCGGGACCCAATTTTGATTGAATAATGAATATGTACTTTTCAGTACAGCGATGAAATGGGCAGTACAATTGTTGCGATGAAATTGTCAGGACCCAATTTTTCAGTATAATTTTTGCAATCAAATGGGCAGGACCTAATTTTTCAGTACAATTGTTGCGATAAAATGGGATGCCTTAATTTTGATGGTAATGGGGGTACCAATTAAAATATGAAATTTTCAGTATTTTGGTGGTGATGAAATGGGCTGGGCCCAATTGCATTTTTTTATTGGAAACCCAATGTTCACAGACCTATAAAACAGATTTTGATTCTCCGGYTTTGGCATTGTGAATCGGTTGATGTAATGGGTGAAGTTGTAATTGTATTCATGGTTGCCCACCACCGTCATGTACGGCAGATATGCCGAAATGGGCTCAATTTGGCGCATAAACTCATCGCCAAACTGGCCTTGTTCCTGACACAGGGATATGGTACTGTCAAAAGGTTACTGTACCAAAAAACGGTATTACTGTGTCCAAATTGTATGCCAAATCACCTAAAATTATTAAAGAATTTTTGATTTTAAATTAATTTAAAACCACTAACATACCGACGTGTAAAACCATGTCAAATCCGCCTTCCTGCGCTTCWCGTTGCAATTTGCCCAACGAACGTGCATTTATATTGCCCATATCACCAAAAACGGCATATCTGTGTTAGTTAGAGGGTTAATGAAATTTTTAAATTTTAGGGGGTTTTGGGCATTTTCTAGTTTTCCATTTTTTAGAATCTAAGTTATTTTCAGGGTTTTAAAATTAAGATAACTTATAATTGAGTACGTATGATTTTTTTAGTCTGAAAATTTGACTTGAAGCCTCCACCCGGTCTTTCCTGGAGCCCCACAAATGAGAAAATTGAGCTCCATCCGAACTGTGAACCGACGCGATAAACTTAAAAAGA
This sequence comes from Globodera ellingtonae, assembly GCA_001723225.1. NCBI lineage: Eukaryota > Metazoa > Nematoda > Chromadorea > Rhabditida > Heteroderidae > Globodera > Globodera ellingtonae. The sequence continues at coordinate 280,626 of MEIZ01000080.1, read as the reverse complement.
AATTAATAAAAATATTAAAGACTAAAGCTTTAATTGCCCTAATTAGTCACAATTTAAAAAATTGTCAATTTGTCCACAGACAATATCGTTGGCCAGGCTTCAGCTCTTCAAGCAGTGCCCGATGCGTATATCGTTTTGTTTTTTCGGTGCCGCCGTCCACAAAATAATCCATTTTTGCAGAGGTTCGGCGAGTCAACTGGTTGTACTGCTCGCCCCACTCGACCACCGAGTCCAACGTGTCGTCAAAGGTCAGCCAGGTCACCCACAGCTTAATTTTTAAAATTTAAATTAAAAAAAAAATTACAATAAACTTTACCTTGGACGTCTCACCGCCGTAGGACAAGTGGACTTGCTCGGGCTGCCCATAGAAGGGGCCTTGAATTTTGAAACGATTAAAATTGAGCATAATGAAAGAAGGGATTCCTTTTGATGGCCAATTTTTTTAATAGTGAACGGGAGATGTTGAGGAAAAGCTATCTTTAATTTTATGTCATTATTTAAAATTTAATTTATAAATTTTAAACAGATTTTCCCAATCTTTGCTTTTTTTAAATAATAGACCTTGGTTAATATTATTCTCAATTTTCCAATGCGGCACACGATTTGGATCATTCAGCGCAATTCGATTCTGCTGTAGCTGATCAGTGAATGCAGCCAATTTCAGAATGATAAGCAATGTCAGCATAATGCCAGTGCCAATATTGGCGGATTTCATTTTTACAACAAAAAAACTTGAAAAATTGTAATTTCTTGTAATTTTCAATTGATTTAAATTAGAAATCATACATAATTGTCAAATGCGAATTAATTTGAATTTCTCATTTACTTTATAATTAAAGAAAATTAGTAAATTAAAGAGAAAAAAAGTGAAAATATGCAAAAATGGCGATGAATCGTACGGAATGGTAAAATAAATGGATGAATAATATTTGTCATGTGTTTAAAATTGGGGCAAAGTTTTTTATCAAACACTTCCCCATATTCGCTCCATTTTGTTTATCTGTGACCGGCCATTTAGATTTATTTTTGTGATAAAATGTGAAAGAATTTTCTTTTTCATAAAGGAAAATTAAACTCGCTAAAAAGATTGATTTTTGATTAAAATAAATGTTTTATTTTTCAATTTTAATTTTAATTGATAATTCTTGATTCGATCAAAGATTGAACTTTCTTGTAAAATTTTAATTTTATATTTTTAGATATTTATTTGTTAAATTTAGAACAATAAATTATTGTACATAAAAAAGTATAATATCAGATTTAATATTTTAAAAAATTTAAATTTCAACAATTTTTTCTTTTGATTGAGAAAAACCCAAAATTGATGGMTTTCATACTTTTCTTTACCAATTTAACTTTAAATTGAATATTTTCATCAGTTTAGTCTAATTATATTTTTTCGAATTTAAAAAAAACGCCGGAAGCACTTCCCCACAAAGCGCAAAACATTCTTTTTGTCCGTTCTTTGGAGTCACAATTCTTTGAATTCTTTATTTTTGAATTTCCGGTGCTATATTCCACACAAACTTCCTGCACTTTGGACTAATAATACTCCAAATAAACAAACAACAAAAAAAGTCGTTTGAATTTACAAAATGACTTTTTGCACTTTTTGCAAAAGCATTTCCGGTGCCAAAATTAGACAATTCTTTTAGTCAAAAAATATGGCTTTTTGTGCATCATCATAAGCATAAGCTGCTCTCCAACATAAGCATAAGCTGCTCTCCAACTCTCTCACTCAGCCCCTCGGGGGGACCATCGACGACTGACGTGATCTTTCCTCCCA
>MEIZ01000080.1:268420-278769 GCA_001723225.1 Globodera ellingtonae | reverse complement strand
AAACATTAGCCCCCCGCCCCAATGCATTGGCCCCCAAAATCCTCTGAACAGCCGGGCCAAATCCGTTTGATCGATTAAGGGCGAATTAAGGGGCCAGACCCAACACCCAACCGGCCATCAATTTGCCGCCAATTTGTCCTGCCGTCTTTTTTTTTACGTTCGTATTATTGTTTTGTTTCTAGCAAATGCTTGCTTATTCGATGTCAGCAAATTCATTTTGTTGCTTGCAAAAGTTGGAAAATCAAAAATAGAAAGTTACAAATTACGAAAAATTTATTTTTTACCAAATTTCCAATTAAAAATTTGATTTGCATGGCCAAAAAATATATAGGAGTTTTAATTTGTTAATTTAGAACTAAAATAAATGTCAGAATAATATTTGTTCAATTTTTTAATTATTTTTATGTTTTGGAATATTTTAAAATTTAAGTTATAAAAAATCATAATATAAAAATTGTAATGTGTTAATTTAAAACTAATAGATTAATAAGTATTTCTTTGGATGTTTTGAAATATTTTTAAATTAAATCTTTTAGGTTATAAATATTAAATTATTGTTTTATTAATATTTGTAATTATTTTTAGATTCCAATAAATCATTAAAAATCAAATTTATTTTTATTTTGTTTAGTTTTTTTTTTATAACTTTAAATTTCATTCAAATTTTTTATAGGTTAAAAAAGGGTTTTAATTTGTTTTTTTATTCTGACAGTATTTGCAATTTTCAAACACCAAAAAAAATAAATTTCCTAAAATACTTAATTTTGGTGACAGATTAAATTGACTTGGGTAAATATTGCCCCGGAGGCCATTTAAAAAAATCAATTCTTTAGGCGACCAAAAAACGCAAATTTGTTGCCCTCGGGTGCTCTTTAGACCTTTGCTAGCAAAATTTCCATATTTGGCACAAAATTGTATGCCAAATTTAGAAAATTTTGCTCACATTTAAATGGTTCTCATTTATTTTTATAAATGCTTTTGTTTTACATTTTTGGAATGTTTATATTTTTTTATTAAACAAAATGTTAAGCGTATTTTTCATTTTTCTTATTTTATGCAAAATGTTGCTCATTCTCATGCCCTCAGACAAAAAACTTGGCCATAAATCTCTGCCAAAACGCCACAGATCGAATTTCTTGGCCAATAAGCCCCGCTGGGAAATTTTTGAAGAAGGAACCACAAAAAACGATTTTGTTTATTCATTTTCATTAGCTTCTTTCTTTATTCGACAATTTAAAAATTAAAAACCAAAATAAAAAATATATAAAATAAAATAAAAGAACATTTCAAAAACTTTTTAAACCCAGTGTTTTATTCTGGAATGAATGAATTGATGTTCTTTGTGAAAGATGATATATCTAATAGAATCATTCTCATTTCAAACACTTTAAACTTTGCTCTCCTCATCACATTTCAAATGTTGTAAACTTATTTAATTTAAATATAATTTTATTTAGTTTAAGTGTAATTAATTCTTAATCAAATTTAAAATTTCCATTCTTTTGAATCCTATAATTTAAACAAAAAAAACATTTCTTTTTTTAAACCTAGACTTGGCCAAAAATTTAAATTTTTGAAATTTTTTGTAAAAAATTTAAACTTAGTCTATTCTAAGAGAATTTAATAAATCAAAAGCATTTTTGTCTCCTGTATGGGCCACAACATCACTTTGATGGAGCTGGGCTGGTTGTGCACGGCACTTGTGTCGTTGCTCCGCAACTCGCCTCATCTCGTGCACGCTGATCAGAACTCGCAAAAGCTGCTTAAACTGATCAGCGACTCCAAATGCAACAGCACATCAATCGCAGAAGCAGAAGCAGCAGCAACATCGACAATGTCAAGTTCGATCACAGCCATTTTGTCCGACAATGGACTGCTTGAAAAGCTTGGTGCAGCTTCTGTTACTGCTGAACAGGTTCATAAATGGCAGACATTTTGGATCAGATCAATAACAATTTAAGATTAAAATTAATTTTTTTCAAAATGTAGTCAAACCAAAGCCCCCCATTCATTGGTGACGGGCACCAAAGGCTGGTGGACTGGTTGATGACCGTGGTGTACACGCTGATCTCTTTGTTTGGCATTGTTGGAAACATTTTTGGCGAGTTTTAAAGCGAAACTTGAAAATTAAATTATTTTTTTTTTCAATTTTAGTTGTAATTGTGGTACGAACTGTGCCAGGAATGGTAAGTTCAAAATTTATTGAATTAAAATCTCTTATTAAATCAAATTTTTATCTTTTTTTTTTGAAATTTTAGAAATTTTTATTTTTTATATGTGAAAGTAGAGTTGGCCGGGACCGGGAATTAATCAAATCCCGGTCAAAAAAAACCCGGGACTACGGTCAAAACAAAGATTTGTAATTTTGAAAAAAACAGGCATTTTATAACGGGGAAATTCAGTCCCAAAATTGGAGACTTTAGTACCAGTCCCGGCCAACTCTAATTTGTAATTGAAAGGTATCAAAAATAGTTAAATTTATTATATAAAATTTTAATTTTGTTATTTGACAAATCTTAAACAATTTTATAAAAATTCAAAAATTCTTTAACACTTAAACTTTTTTTTATTTATCCCTTTTTTTGCAAAACTAATCAAACCTTAGATTTTCAAAGAACTCATAATTTTATAATGAATTCTTTACTTGTTAAAATTTAAATTCATTAAAATTTCTTTAAAAAAAATTCTTTCTTTTTTGTCAAAATGGCTCTCATTTGTCAGATCAGCCCAACCAACTGTTATTTGATGTCATTGGCCGTGTCGGATTGCATTGTTTTGCTTTCGGCTGCGCCAGTGGAACTGAGCTTTTTGCACGTCGATTGGTACGCATTCGGCTCCATCGGATGCAAAGTGCTGTCATTTCTTCCATTTTTGGGCATCAATTCAAGTAAATATAAAAAGAATAAATTGTAAACTAATTTATTTATTATTCTTTAATTTTAATTTAGGCTCAATGTCCATTACGGCATTCACTGTGGAGCGATTCATTGGCATCTGTTATCCGTTAAGAGCAAGGTGTAATAAAAACTCAAAACTTGAAATTTCGGGGATCTAGAAAAGGGGTGGGGGTTTCCACTAAAAAAAACCAAAAATTTCTGAATTTTTGGGTTTTCAAAATTGAGCTTAATTCAATTAACTTACTTATATACCTATTACTTTTTTGGAACAAATTTTAAATGTTTTAAATTATATTTATCTTAATAATAAACAATAATATTGCTTGACTCTTATTTTGATATTTAATTGTTTTTCCTATTTTTGGTATATTTGTACGGTGAAGCGTGCCAAGCTGATCATCCTGTTCATCTGGTGCTTTTGCATACTCTACAACAGTCCTTGGCTTTATCTGGCCACACTAATTGAAGCGGGCGACGATGTTCAGTGCGGTTTCAGGCTTGAGCGCGATGATTGGGCATATAAAGTTGGCACCGGGGCCACATGAATAAAATTTTTGATTCATAAAATGTTATTATATTAAAGATAAAAGTAAAAAAATCATTTATTTTATTATATTAAACACTAAAAGATTAAAACAAATTGTTTTTTATCAATTTACTGTTTTAATGCTTTAAAAAATAAAACAAATAATAACTTTAATACTATGTAATAATAAATAGTAGGTATTTTAAATATTATATTTAATAATATAAATAATAGTTTTTTGAAACTTATTGCAAATATTTGTTGGGTTTAGGTGATGTTTGTAGCAGATTTTTCGGCATTTTACATGATTCCAATGATTATGTACATCTACATTTACACAAGAGTAAGTGATTGTGCCATTCAAATAAATTTAATAGTGTTCGATTCAACTATACAATATACAGTTTATTCAGATCACGTACACACTGACCAGAAGTGATATTAAATATTCCATTGCCAATGATCTCATCCATCGAATTAGCCGTAAAAACATATATATATTTTTGGTTATTTTGTCACTGCCGAACACTTGTCATCAAACCTTAACTAATTCAGACATTCTAAAAGCTCCCTATAGTTAAAGCTATGTTAAGCTTTAAAAACTATGGCCAGAAAACCCCAAAATCGGAATTTTAAACTTGTTTTCGTGCTATAACATTTTTAAGATTTGTTACTTCAGCTCTTTGAGCTTTTAAGTGGCTTTAAGAATGTCTGAATCGATTAAGTTTGAAAGTAAGTTATTGCCCCGGCTGGACTGGTCTGGGTTTAGTCCGTACGCCGAGTTTAGTGCCGTTGATCACCATCAATGAGTCAAAAGATTTAAACTTCTAACGTCTAAAAGCTTTCGCATGCCAAAATTTGATTAGGTTGGGTTTAAAATATAAGTTATGGTCAACGGCACTGAATTGTCCCGGAACTCTCTGAGATTAGGCCTCAAAACAAAGTCGTAAAATTATAACAAATTCAAGAAGATGCTAACACTGCGCTGGTTTCCTCTGTTCCGGATTCGCCAGTTTCGCCCACATCAAATGGCACCAAAAATGTGCCGAAACGCTCACAAGGAAGGGACAGCGTTGTGATTGCCGGATGTGGCAATGGCGGCCGGGGTTCAACCACAAAAGGAAAACTTCAGGTGGGCAGCAAACAATCCATGGATTTTTTATACGTTTTAAAATAAATCAAAAATAAAATTCCATTATTTTAGAAAATGTTTTCGTTTCAATAAATTGAATAGTTTGCTGTTTTTAAAACAGGTGATTAAAATGTTGGCATTAGTCGTGTTCATCTTCGCTGTGAGCTGGCTTCCCTACCGGGCGATGGTCATGTACAACTCGTTCGCGAAGAACTTCAATGCGGAAATGTGGAACCCGGAATGGTAATGATAGGGCTGGGCCGGATCTACTTATATGCACAAAAATGCAAAATTTCAAGTGTGTTACATTTTTGTTAAAAACATTTTTTATTGCAATTTTCAAAAAAGAAAAGGAAGGGCCAACAAATCCCGAATTTGAATTTTAAAATTTCCTCAGGTTCATCTATCTGTCCAAAACGATGATCTTCTTCAATTGGTATTATAATTGCTTTTTCTCACTTAAAAATGTATTTTGTGCCACCCTTTTTCGTGCCATCAATCCGGTCCTCTACAATTTGATGTCCGCCCGCTTTCGTCAAGCGTTTCTGCGACTTTTGAATGGCAAAAAGCAGTTCATCAACTCATACAAACGTAGAGTTTTAAATTCAATTAAATAACAAAAAGAAATCAAATAGCGCCCCAGGCGTGTAATGGCCAACTCGGCGCGAGCCAACTCGCCGCCGCCGATTTTGAAATATTTTATTAGCCAACTGCCAGTCGAAGAATAACATTAAAAGAAAATCGGATTTTCTATTTGGATTGATTAGCTGGCTAATTAGAGAGGTTATGGCACATTTCGCCGGCAGCCCCAAAGTCGGGTGGACGACGGTTCCGCTGCAGGCGATTTATTTTCAAAATTTCCACCACAGGTGAATCGCTCTGTGCGCAGACCGCTAACGGCACAATGACTGCAGCCGCTCGGCGATTGCGCAATTGCCGCAGCGGTTCGGGCCCGTCGGACGGAAGCGGCGTGCTGCTGTCACGTATGACTGCAACGGACGCGGAAACGCGTGCGACATTGATGCTGCGCGTGCAGCGCAATGGCAACACATCATGCCATAGCATTGCGCCAAAGGCTGAGGAAGCCGAAGTGATTTTGGTTTTCTTTAAATTTTGGTCAAAATATTTTGATAGCTTCCAAAATACTTTTTAAGGGGTTCTTTTTTTGACCATTTTGAAAATGCGTATTTTGGCACTTTTTTGGACTAAAAATTTCTTTAACAAAAATCTAATAAAAAACTAAATTTTGCATATATTTTGAGGATATATTTGGCAATTGTTTACATGCATATTTTGGCCTTTTTGATGCACTTAAACCCGGACCCTATTAATAATAATTAGGGCCACGTTATATGAAAATCCATATTATTTTTTTTTTGCGCACTCTGAACAGCGTATAAATGCCATAAAAGGATGTTTTTAGCTTTGTTTGGCACTTCTAGAGCCCATTTTATAATCCATATTTTTCCATATTTCGCGATTTTTATCCATATTTCCCCATTTTTCAAAAATTCCTTAACAAAAATGCAATAAAAACGAAAAATACACCCCTAATGACCGTTTTTCAAAATAAAAAAAATGCACCCCTAAAAATTGAATTTTTTGCGACAAAAAATTCTGCCACCAAAAAAGTGAATATTTTTAAAATTCTGCTCATTTTCAAAAATTTTCTCTGAAATGCCTTTAATCTGCATATAAAAATTTTTATTGCTCTTATTACTTCAATTAGAAAATCTTGTCTATTTTTTGCTATATTTGACTATTTTTTTATCATATTTTGCGTTTTTGCCCATATTTGGTCCATATTTTACAATTTTTCATCCATATTTTATGGCCATATTTCGAGATTTTTTGTCCATCTAAATCGTGGCCCTAATAATAATGCAATAAATTTAAAAAAATATAAATTTGACATTTTTTTTGAATTTTAGAGTCAGAAGTAGGCCGATCCAATCAGTCAACCGGCCGGAAGAGTGTCAATCTCAGGGTGTTTGCCGTTGCCCGTCGATGAGTACAGAAGAAGAAGAAGCATCGGCATGGGGCCATGCTTTACCATATTTTTGAAATTATGTGTATATTTTGATGCAGTCAGTTTCATATCATTCATTTCATAAATGCCTTCTGGAAAAGCAGATCAAAATTTGGATTAATCATAATTTGAAATTTTGCTAACCAAAAATGATCAGAAGGCATCCCGGTAATAAGCGTTGATTGATTGATTATTGAAAATAATCAAATTTTGGACATAAACCTGTTTTCGTCATAGCTTTTCAACAAATTTATTATCCTTTGTACATTTGCCGATATAAATTTGCTAAAATAATGCGGAATTTATAATTTTTCATCATGGAATTCCATACAAAAAATAATTTTTAAAAGCAGGCCTGTGCACGGTTACCCGTAACCGCGGTTATCCGCGGATAACCGCGGTTACCCGCGGTTAACGGTTATGTAATTTTAAAAGGTCGCGGTTACGGGCGGTTAACGGTTATGAGATTTTGAGGACGCGCGGTTACGGTCGGTTTACGGTTATGACCACTAAAACCGCGGTTAACCGTCGCATCCGTTGTTTTTTTGATACTAGTACTAAGGATTGAGACGATTTGACTTTATAATTTCTTTGCTTTTATTCACATTTCACCAAATCCCTCTATCTAGCCACTGTCTCAGTGGTGAAACTCTTAGACTGATTTTATTTGGTCTAGGTTCTAGCCCCTTCCGCTGTAATTATTTTATTTTTTATTTATATTTTAATATCCCTTCTTTTTAGTATTCGTTCAATTTTTTGCAAAAATTTTAGGTATAAAAAGTAAAATTCTAAGTATTTACATAAATATAGTGCATTTTAGAACTCTATTACCTAAAATTTGGACGATTTTTCTCAGCATAAGGCGTTAGATATTCGATTTTTTTTCCCTCGGCGGCGCCTATCGGCACCGCCGAACCCCCATTCCCTCTCTTAAAAATATTTTAGGAAACTAATGCGCAAAAAACAGAAAATATTATTCTGATCGGTCGCGCTTTGTTAGATTTTAATCATGAAAGTGTTAGAAAAGGATTTAAAAATTTTATTCATTGACAAAATCTGATAAAAATCACTTGTTAAGTTCAATACACATCACTTTTGATTTAATTTTAAAAAGACGCCACATCACGATCGGAAAAAATTAGTTTTGAGAAATCGATTTTTCGAAATCTGGAAAACTTTATTGATTTTTAAATAAGGCGGTTAACCGCGGATAACCGCGGGCGGTTAACGGTTATGAGATTTTGAGGCCGGGCGGTTACGGGCGGTTAACGGTTATGAGATTTTGAGGACGGGCGGTTACGGGCGGTTAACGGTTACGGGTGTTTGAGGACGGGCGGTTACGGTTACGAAAATTGGTAACCGTGCACAGGCCTGTTTAAAAGTTCAAACATATGCATTTTAATTATATTTGTTTGACTTTTAGCAAATTCAATTTGCCGAAATTTAATTTGTGATTAAATCCTAAAGCTTAAACAAAAACTTAAAATTAACATTACTTTATTTTTTCTTCTACGCTTGCCTTTTTCACTTTTTGTCGCGAAGTATTTGAGCAAATTTGATCATTGGCCTCTTGCTCTTGAGCTTCTTGTGCCAATTCGTGCTGCCCATCCGCTAATTCTTCAAACGACCACGCTTCGACTTCTTCTCGACTCGTTCCCCTACTTCCAAAAGGCATTTACAATATTTAATGAAAATGGCAAAATAATTTGCTAAGGGTGAAAAATCCGTCCGTGTTGATGCGCAATTCCATTTTTTTGACATTTTTTGGGATGGCTGACAAATGAACAATTTCTCCGAAAAATGTTGGACTAATAAAACATTTTTGAATCGGGTGTCAGTTGCCCCCCTCATCACTCTTTCCTTTTTTTGGTATTTGAACAGTTTTTTCGAAGAAATAGTGCGCTAAAAGAAGAGAGAGAGAGTGCGGCGAGAGTAAATTGGACACCAACGCACCCTATCGAACATTTGTTTTAGTTTCTTCATAAGGAAACAGATATTGCACGGGTGCAGCGAACGGCGAAGTAGGCATAATAAATTTGAAATTATTTTTGGAACTGCCCGACTTAAATGTTGGGCTTAAAAGATTAATATTAGTGTAGCCTTGGTAGTTTGATTCTTAGTTGTAAAAAGACTTTATTACTAAGGATCGGACCGATATGCTCCAAAAATGGCCAAATATGCGCATATATATGCTCCAAAAAAGGCTAAAATATGCGCCAAAATATGCCAAAATGCCGAAATATGCACTAAAATATGCCGAAATATGCACCAAAAATGCCGAAATATGCACCGAAAAATGGCACTTTTACTGCACTAATTTGCTTAATACTTCATTTGTTCCTTCTTTTAACGCATAATTAAGTAGTTTTAAAGCTTTTTCGCGTATTATTTTCGAAAATGACTAAAAGTTATCATTGAAATGAATTATTTTTCAAAAACAGCCAAAAACCTATGATTTTGTTTTGGTCAAAAATGCCAAAATATGCTCAGTAGTAGTTACAGCCCACTTTTTCACCGGGTACGGTAATGACGTCATCAGAGCCAAAAGGTACAGGAGGGTCGGTGGCCAAGTGAGCGCCAGGGTGTCGGGTGAGCGCCAGGCTTTTGAGCGCCGGCCAACTGAGCCCCAGAGCCCAAACCTATTGGCAGGGCTGCTGCGCGACCTTTTCAAGTTTTTTGAAATTTCGAAATCTTAAGACGTTCGAACATCTTGCGCACCCTGCGCGACTTTATGCAAATTTCTTCTGCGCGACTTTATTTTATATTTAATATTTTTTATTTATTATTTTAATTTTTTTTCACTGCGCGAGTTACTCGCGCACCTGCGCGACATTATTCGAAATTTAAATCTTTAAATTTCACTTGCGCACCTGCGCGACTTTTTGAAACTCTGCCGAAAATATTTTAAATCCGAAAAATTCATCCGCTGCTGCGGGGATCCGAGCCCCCACTGCCACTGCGAGAGAGAGAAGAGAGCACTAACCACTTGGCCATAGTGTATTGGTAGCAATGGCCACTAATTCTCCCTATATGGTGGAGAATGACGTCAGCCAAAGGGAATAAACAAATTGTCTCCACTGCAGTAGTGAGTGAGGGGGTCTGCAGCCAAAAGCAAAGTTCAGCCCCCTGCGCGAGCAAGGGGCTCTGRAGGCKYCAYCCAAGTTCAAAGCCCAGCGCGAGCAAATATTATTTTTTAAATTAAAATATTTAAATTAATTTCATAATTTCATAAACTTCAAAATTGTTTACAAAATATAAAAAATATTTATAAAATCGAAAATTTCTTAATAAATCCTTACGAGAAAAAATCGTAAAGTAAAAATAAAAAATTCCAAAATTTAAATAAATTATTTTTGATTGAAATTTGATACCTCACTTTGTTTATTTTCTCACTAAGCTTCAGTTTGGTTCAAAAAACGTAAAATAAAAAAGCTTTTGTATTGAAATATAACACCTTTAAAATTCTGTAATTGTTTATTTGTGTTAAAGATTTGGATTTACTGATGTCACAATCTAATCTAAAGTTGACTTTACGATTTGAATAATGGAACTTTTGGAGGACGACGTACATGCCGCCAGTTTTGGACGGTCCCTTTACCCCTGCGCGAAATGTAATACCGGCAGAAACAAACTACAGCGACGAGCGTCAAACCTTTTCGCCTTGCCGATTGCTTGCAGATTCTCGAAGGCGTTGCGCGAGACTATAACTGCATATACCCGCTACCCAAAACTCGGGTCTGCGAATTTATTTAGTTGTTTATATTC
>MEIZ01000080.1:244280-254889 GCA_001723225.1 Globodera ellingtonae | reverse complement strand
AGTCAATATTTTGCATTTTCCCAAAAAATTTCTTTTAAAATGCAACAAATTGGTTTTTAATTAAAAATGAAATCGAAAAAATTCTATCAATGTTTAAAATGTTTACTAACCAACAATGACGAAGGCGACGATGAGCGATAGAAATCTAATTTTTTTGTTGCGTTAAGAAAATGGTTGTGCAATAATACCTCTGATCAGATCACTTACATGTAATCGGTTTCTCTGATCTAATCACTTACATATAATCGGTTTCTCTGATCAGATCACTTACATATAATCGGTTTCTCTGATCAGATCACTTACATATAATCGGTTCCTCTGATCAGATCACTTACATATAATCGGTTCCTCTGATCAGATCACTTACATATAATCGGTGACCACAACGTCGCCCAACCCAACCGTGACGATGAGGTTGAAGCCAAAATGAAATGAATGAATGAAGGACCATTTATCCTCCCAATTCATGAACCTAAAATTGCAAATTTTCATATAAAATTTTTTTTTTTAAATTATAATTTTCACATGAAAGAACCCATGGAGCAGTACACGCAAATGCAAAGAACGTAAGCGCCTAAATGTTTAAATATTTAATTATAAAATATATAAATCATAAAACAAAACCAATTGGAAACCAGAGGTTGGTAGGCTCCTCAATTTCTTAAAAATTTTTTAAATAAAATTTATTATAAAAAATGGGGAGGCCCACGTACGATCCATGGTCTCAAGCATGTCCAATGCACCCATGGAGGCAGTCATTGACTGGATGGACTTTCGACGATATTTTGTGCCAATTTTATGTATGCAGAAAAATTCAATGAGCATTCTCTGAAAATTTATTTTGTTTCAATTGAAAAATTATTGTTTTTTTTAATTAATATTATAAAAAAAAATTTAGTCATTTTTTGTTTAAGTTAAATAAAATTGCAGTTTTTAATTTTTTTTATGTATGCAGAAAAATTCACTGAGCATTCTCTGAAAATTTTTGTTTTTTTAAAGTAAAAATTATTGTTTTAATTTAAAAATTATAAATTTTTTTGAGTCAGAAATTGATTTTAACTATTTTTGTAGTTTAATTTAAATTTGCCGACTTTAATTTTCTTTATGATGCGCCTCCAATTTTTCTTCAGCCATAAAATTGGGTCGGACAAAAATTTGCCAATGTCCGCTGCCGTGATGAACATTAATGGGATGCCAACAAGCGCAAAAATCACTGAGAAAATTTTGCCGAGATCCGTGTTCACCGACACCTCGGAATAGCCTGAAGCATTAAAAAATGTTTAAATTTATTTTAAATAGAAAATTCGCTTTTAAACTTCTACCACAAGTTGTAAGCACGGTGAGCACGTACAGCCTGAACCCGCAAAACATAAAATCATCGATTAAAGATTTAAAACAAAAAAATTTTTGAAACATTGCTCCCCGACAATTCGGGAGTAGGAAAGCCGGGGGTCGGGGTTCTTCGAGGGNAAAAGTCGGGGGTCGGGGTTCTTCTTGGCACCGGGGAGCAAAATTCTATTTACTATAAAACCAGAAATTCAAAACCGCAGAATACGGGACAAAATTCAATATTTATTTACATACAGAGCAGTCGGAAATGTCCATTTGTTGTGGATGTTGGCAAGCTGTTCAGGGGACAACATTTCTTGCCGAATTGGACGTCTGAATTAATTAATTTTAATAACCATTTTATTTATTTTTTAAAATATAAACGTGCCTGTCATCAACTTCTGCCGCAACGCTAATCATATAATCTCTAAAATTAATGTTATTTGTTTTCAAATTCGTAAGTTGATTAAAAAGAGTCAAAACATTTTCTAAATCACAAAAAAAGTCAAGGTAACGAATTGCGGTCCCGACGAAAATAAAAATTTGGATTTTATAATTTTAAATTCATGTTTTACACGAATCCGACCTCGAATGTCAATCCCCGAACCCGAATTCGATCATCATTTTTTGAAATTTCAAAAACAACCTTTTTTTAGGGGTGACCAATTTTTTATATTGCACATTTCTACCGCGTTAACAATTGAAGAATTGGTTTGTTTTCTCATTATTACAAACGTTTCCGTGCATTTTTTGAAGATTTCAACCTTTTTGGGTTCATGATAAATTATTTTTGCACTTGGCAGAAATTTCGAAAAATGTTCGAATTCGGCTTCGGGGTTCGGAATTCACAAAATCCGAGCTCGGATTCGTGTTCTGCGCATTTTTTGCACCCTTGAAAAAATCCTCATCTGAATTTTAAATTTTTTTTTTTTCGTCGGGACCGCACCATTGCCAAAAAGAAATTAGCATTTTAAAATTTCTGACACAAAATGTTTTTTGTTTTAAATATTTGTTGCCTAAATATGCCGTCCCATTGTTCCCGACGCATTTTGCCATCGGCTGCAAATTGTTGCACCAACAAATGCCAGCTGGACTCCGTGAAGTTCTCGATGAGTTGGCCAAGGCGGACCAGCTTGCGCGAGCGTACCATCTGTGGAATAAATTATTTCAAACAAAAAAATAGGAGAATTATTAAGTTATATACTAGGGTTGGACAAGAACGGGTATCCGGAACCGGACCCGGGACCGGTATCCGGGTGTTTTGGGCAAATTATCCGGGACCGGTATCCGGGTGCCCAGGATCCGGGATACCCGGTATCCGGGGGTTGGATCCGGGCGGGTTAAGCACCCTTAATGGTGGTATTTTTTCGGAGAGATTTTTTTTTTTATGGTGTTAGCGCTAGTAAAATTTTTGAATTTTGCGTGACATTTTGCCATTTCCTATTAAAATTAAATAGAGAGATATGGGCTTCTGTAATTTGTTTTTTATAATTAGTTACCAATTTCACAAAACAATTGYCTTTTTCAACAAAAATTGCTCAAATTTCTTTAAAAAACATTTCGCTAATTTTCGAGTTTGTTTAAATTCAGAAACCGCCGACCCTCCCATGCCATATTTTTAAAATGTTTGTTGCAAATCTTTTAACAAATTGAGTCAAAAATTCAAATCTTTTAACAAATTGAGTCAAAAATTCAAATCTTTTAACAAATTAAGTCAAAAATTCAAAATTTTCTCGGCGGCGCCTATCGGCACCGCCGACCCTTCCTCCCACAAAGCAGAATTCTCAAAAAAAAACTCGATCCGCAAAAAAATATTCCTTTAAAATCAAATTTTTTTGGTTAACAATTCTTTAAGAAAAATGAAATAAAAAGCAAAAAATGCACCTAAATCGAATTTTTTGAATCAGCCCCCCACCAAAAATTCATGGGCACGCTTTGACCGTCGCCTGTTTCAGTTGAAGAAGAGTTATTGARAAATGAAATTAACAACTTGATTGAATTTGATTTTATTCGTTGATTTACTTTTTTGCAAAAATTGTGTGAAATTTGATTTTATAAAATTTTAATGTATTTTCAAAAAATTGAAAATTATCCGGTATCCGGACGGATATCCGGCTGTAAATTACTATCCGGTACCGGTATCCGGGTGTCAAGGAACCGGTGGAACCGCTATCCGGGGGACCCGGATAATATCCGGTCTTGTCCAACCCTATTATATACATACCAGCTCCGTGCGCGTCTCCAATGCTTGCAGAATGACGGCCCCTGGGGTGTTGTTAGTTAATTTGGGAAAATTTTACTTCTTTTTTTTTGTCGGGCTTTTTGATCCCCCGAACCTGCACATCAGCGATATTGCAACCCACTATTTTTAAACAATATTTATTGGATATTTTAAATAAAAACTCCAACGATTTCCATTTGCTTAAATGATTAAGGAACACTTTGATTTTCTAAACTGCTAACGAAATTTGTTACAAAATATTTTTGAAATTAATTTAAAAAATATGTATCAAAATTTGCATGCCTATGCACAGGTAACCGATCAGCACGGCCACAAGCACCACATGGGGCACCATAATTTTGATGAACTGCAAAAAACAGCAAATTAAAGTCAATTTTCATGTTGTTTAAATCAATAAATTTTTTTTTTGATCTATGATGACGTCACTTAAAATATTTTGCTGATTTCGCAATCGAAAGTTCAAAAGAACAGTAATTTATTGTATTTCTATTTTATAAAAAAGATCCTATAACAAAAAGATTAGTTGAAATTCATTCCATCGTTCCCCAGAAAGTAGGTTGCTCCCTGACCCTTCGGGTACCATAAATCAATTAAGATTTTCCAATTTTGGCACTTTTGTATTCTCGGAATTCCATTAACTCGGACCTTGAGCACTTTTTGCGGACAGTTCATGCCCGTCTTGGCCTCGTCCTCCTCATTCAGTTGACTGGTCAACAGAGTGCCAACATCGTCACCATCCAACAGGGTTGGCTGCTTCGGCATCGGCAAACCGTCCCAACGGGCAGTGATATTGTCTGTGTGTTATGGGTACGGTATCAAAAAGTACCGTAAAAAATTGTTAAATCGAAATGGGCATAAACGGGAACTAGGTGGGATTCTTTTTTAAATATAATTCTTGAATGTTTCACTAATTATTTCAAAATAATTACTATCTTTTTAAATACAAAACAAATTAAAAACTTATAGTTTAAAACTTTTTTTAAACAAAATGGCCTAGACAAAATTTTGAGTTTTTTTCTTTTGGGTTAAGCCTAAAAACTTGCGTTTTTTCTGATTTCGGTTTATTTACCAAATATCGACCTACACTCCGGCCGATCTCTAGTATTTTATTCATATTATATATATTATAATATATAGATTGTTTCATATGGAAACCCCAACTCGTTCTCCTTTGCCCAACCTTTTTGAATCATTACAACTTTTTGCTAGCGAACGAAATGAAATATTTTTGGTATCATTCGGAAGCAGACACTGAGTAGAAACTATTAGCAAGCCAAAAGCTAATCGATTAGACAAATGGCAAAAAGTTACGGGCCAAAAACCTGACATTTTTATTTTTGTGGCCAGAATGGCCATAACTTTTTTGGCATTTGGCCAATCGGTTAGCTTTTGCTTGATAATAGCTTCTACACAGTGTTTGCTTTCGAAAGATATCTAAAAATATTTCATTTGGTTCGCTAGAAAAAAAGTTATAATGAAAAAGGTTCAAAAAAGTTGGACAAAGGGGAACGAGTTGGGTTTTTGTCCGTTTCATATGCCAATGCTCCTCACTAATTTTAAGATACCAATAAGGCTTTCGATTTAAATATGTTGTTTTTACCGAGTCCCCATTGAACACTCTACCTCCCAAGTGCATGAAGGGCCAAAACGGGTGCAGGCTAACGTTGAACGGGATTGAGGAATGTTTCAGCATGGGCAACCCCCCAAGCTGTTGCTGCTGTTGTTGTTGCTAAGAATTTTTTGGGGGACAAATTTTTTTCGTTTTCTATACGCACCCCTCCCGTCGTCTCTTATACACATCTAGATGTGTATAAGATCCCGCGTCAAAGGTTTTTTTGGGGAAAAATTTTTTTTCGTTTGCTTGTTATACGTCCTCCTCCTCCCCGTCCCCCCGTCAAAGGTTTTTTTTGTTGAAATTTTTAATTTAAATCAAAAAATGCGAAAAATTACCAATTTTTCGACTGGCGACGAGGGGGGCTCCTTCACTTTTGTGTGGAAAATTTCTCGCACTACGCGGTCGGTGCGTGAAATTTTGCGATTGCTCGACAATTTTCGTGCCG
This sequence comes from Globodera ellingtonae, assembly GCA_001723225.1. Lineage (NCBI taxonomy): Eukaryota > Metazoa > Nematoda > Chromadorea > Rhabditida > Heteroderidae > Globodera > Globodera ellingtonae. The sequence continues at coordinate 249,258 of MEIZ01000080.1, read as the reverse complement.
TGGCACCCGAATTGGCCGACAATTTGCGACGCCCTCCCATGAACGGCTGGTCCATTTTAGGCAAATTTCGGCAATTTGCCAAATTTTGTGACGCCTCGCTGCGGGGGATTTTCATTTTGAATAAATGTTTAAATGCCAATAATAAAGTGCCAAAATTGAACACAAATTACAGCAAATTGAAGTTGGTTTTAGTCAAATCAATTTTATACACCCCGAAGGCCCGATTTAGAATCTCAAAATATTATATTTTATATTTCATATATTTGAGCTAAAATCCAAAAAAATTCTAAAATATCTCAAATTTAAAAATTTTTAAGAATCATTTTGCAGATATGTTTTGGATATTAGTTTAAAAAATTCAGATTTTATGTAATTCCAATTTTTAAATACAAATTTTGTTTTAAAAAACATTGAAAATGAACAAAAATTTCGGTTCTTTTTTGAATTTAGGCAAAAAATAACGCAATTTTAGAACATAAAAAAAAGTAATTATGCTTAAGAAACATTTTCTGGGCCAATTTCACCCAAGTGTGGTGATAAAAAATTGTGTTGTTTTGGCACTCCAAATTTGTTTTTGGCATTTGTAAGAATAGCGCGACGGCACGGCACAATGAATGGGTGCCAATTTGTTAAAAATTTTTGCAAGTTTTTGTCAGCACCAGCCTTTATGCATTATTATTGTTTCAGGAGACGCCCCGCAGGCGTAAATTATTGATGCAGCCCCTCGGGGGGCATAGTTGAGCCAAAAAGGCCGCATTTTGAATGGCCCAAACGGTGTTTTGAATGACAAAAAAGGTGTTTGAAATGGCCCCAAAGTGAATGAAAAGGTAAAAGGTAAAGGTTAAAAAGAATTTTGCGTTGACAAAATGTTTAAAATTTGTCAAAATGGAGTTTTTATGGGACAAATATGTTCATAAAATGTTTAAAAGTTTGGCATTTTGTATATTAATTCCCGGTGGCATCAACAACAACAACAACAACAGCAAACAGCACTAAGAAATGATTATTTCAAGGGTTTTGTATGGCATTCAAAAAATGCGATTTTGGCCAAATGTTATGGATTGATCAATTTTCATTAAAATAAGTACATTTTTAAACATTCTTCCCGACGTCCTATCGATGCCGCATTTTAAATTAAAAAAATTGGCAACAAAATAATGGCAATATAATTGGATTACGAAGACCAGCAGAGCAATGGCACAACGAAAGAACAATAATTTCTGATAAAGGCATGCCTAATTTTTTAAAGAAATTGCATAAAAAAAAGGCAAACCTTATTCCAAAATTATTTAAATTTATAATATTATTAATTAAAAACTGAAACCTTAATAGCTTTTAAATTTTATAAATGTTTGGAAAATTTAAGAAACTTTTTGAAAAAGTCTAAAATGGATATGCCAAAAGTATTTTTTTATTTTTGAAAATGTCACAAATTATAAATTTGTAATTTTACTTAAAACCCATGGAATTTTTTTCCATGAAAATTTTTTTTGGGATGATAAAATGGGGAAAAAAAATTATTTAAAGGATTTGCTCCTGAAAAGCTTTGAATACGCCTGAGGAGTTTTGAATGTAAATTCCCTATGAATATGCAAGCAGAAAATCAAAAAAAAAAGTTCCGGTGTAAAAGAAAAAAGTTTGAATAATTTATAACAAAAGTAATGCGTTTTCCTATTTAAATTGTACAAAAAAAAAACAAAAATAAATTTATTAAAATTAGTTTATGTCGATAATAAAAAAATAACCAAATCTAATTAAATTTTATTCATTTTTTTATTTAAAAATTCACAAATTTTCAATGATTTCCAAAAGAAAATCTTAAGTTTTCTATTAATCACTTCCCAAAAAATTTGAATTAAAATAAAAACATACAAAAAAACAATTTTAAATTTTTAGAAAATTTCAACATCATTGAGACGTAAAAAATCGTCTTTTTTTCTGCGATGTTAAAACATCGCCACATTTTATGTGTTTATGGCACAATTATTCTCGCCTGACGGCTGCTGGACTGGTGGGGATTATCGAGGTTTTAGAACTCTCAGTGGGCTTTTGACCCCCCGGGGGAAGTGCAATATTACAGCCCCGCCGGCTGTTGTTCATCGAAATTTGAAACCGGAAAAATTTGTAACTCAGAACATTTATGTAATTGAAAATTGACAAAATTTTATATGAAAAAATTTTAACTCAGAAAAAGTGCCATTTCTGATAACGATAATTTTGAAAAATTACAAATTTAAATTGAACCATTCAAAATAAGAAAAAAAATTTTTAATTAATTTCTGAGAAAATTGCAATTTTATAGGTGCAATTTAACAAACATTAATTTGATGTGACGCCTAATTACGTTGAAATTGGTCTTCGAGAATCCAAAACAAAACAAAAAACTATTTTCTTCACAAAATTCGTTTTCAAATTTTTTTCTCACATAAAAAAATAAAGATATTTTAATTAAATTCACCGATTAGAATACGTCCATCTTCCTGGATTGTGATTGTTGGTCGTCTGAGCACAATTGCACGCACTGAACTTCCGGTGTGTTGTTGCGGGAATACCTTTAAAAATCACAACGCCAATTCAAATGGAAAACTCAAATTTTTGGTTCCCGAATCCATGTGAACTCCATTAATGTACAAAAATGGAATTTTTAGGTGACCTTGATCAACTCTCTGACGATTTTATAGAAACTAATTTCAAAATTCATTAGTTTTTAGGAAGTAAAAAGTTTTTCGAGATTTTTAGAAAAATTCTTTTTGAATGCCTTCACAAAATTGAATTTTAGTAAAATTCGAATTTTACTGAGTTTAAAAAGACTTTTTTTCAAATAATACTAACTCGGAATTATTTCAAATTTTTCAAATAATATTAAGATTCGCTATTCGAAATCCTAATTTTCAAATAATACGCCAACACCTATATTGCGAGTTTTTTAGGAACTTTTGAACTAATTTTTTTGAACTTTTTAGCAATTAAAATCCCGTTCCCAATGATTAGCATCCAAATTACTCAAATCCCTAGCATTAATTACACGTCAATTTGTGCCCACCTTGCTTCCACTACGATGCCGTCGAAGAATGGCAGCCGTGCCGGCCAAGTCCTGCGCAGACGCGCTTTTCTCCATGGACGAGGAGGACACCAGAATGGACGGTGCCACAAAATGGGGTTGCTGTTGCTGCTGCTGGTGGTGTTGTTGTGCCGTCGGTGGTTGGATGTTGTTGTTCAGCTGATCCTGATCCGTCATCAACAACAACTGTTGCTGCTGTTGTTGCTCCAGCAATGGCACCGTTTCTGCTTCTGAAGGAGCTCCTCCACCGTCGTCGGTGGACGACTCCCGTTGGACGACGGCAACCTTTAAAATATGAAATTTAGCCAAAAAAAAACTGTTGTAATCCAACCAAACAAAAATTATTTGAGACTGAGGTACGGGAATTGGCCTCGGCAAACAGTCCCAAGTCGGGACCGGGACCAGGAGCTGGGAATTAAAAATTTGTCAAATTTTAGCATTTTTCGATTCTTTTTGATTTATTGTAAAAAATTCCAAGAGTCGAAGGCCTAAACTTGAGAATCGGATCGGGACGCCTAAAAATTGTGAATTTTCAGGAGCTAGCTGGAAACTCGATGCCGAGCAGTACTTCTAATCAGGCGTGGGCACGGATATGCGGATATCCGCGGATATATCCGGATACGGACGGATAACGGATATGAAAAACCCACTTATCCGGATATATCCGCTGTATATCCGCGGATATCCGGATATGGGATTTTGGAAGGTCACGGATACGGACGGATAACGGATATGAGATTTTGAGGACGGACGGATACGGATACGAAAATTCGTATCCGTGCCCACGCGTGCTTCTAATTATAATTTATAACCAAATAACCTGATAAACGTTGTTTGACGGTGGCGTGAACACTTCGGCCAATTGTTGGCGCAGTGCCGTCCCAATTTCGACATGTCCACTGAGTGTTGAGCCTGTCTCTTATACACATCTAGATGTGTATAAGAGACAGGTATATCCGCGGATATCCGGATATGGGATTTTGGAAGGTCACGGATACGGACGGATAACGGATATGAGATTTTGAGGACGGACGGATACGGATACGAAAATTCGTATCCGTGCCCACGCGTGCTTCTAATTATAATTTATAACCAAATAACCTGATAAACGTTGTTTGACGGTGGCGTGAACACTTCGGCCAATTGTTGGCGCAGTGCCGTCCCAATTTCGACATGTCCACTGAGTGTTGAGCGACGGAGCACCGGTGTTCGGGGTAATGGCGAATGGAAAAACATTGGACGGCTTCAGTTTGGTTGAGGGAATGCAAAATAAACGAGAGCATAAAATGCATCAAAATGCTAAAATTAATTTTTGAATTTTTAAAAATGATTTAAATTACTTTTTAATACCTTGTTAGATTAAATATTGACCTCTTAAAATAATATTAAATTTTGAAAATCAATTTTTTAATTATTAGAAGGTTTGGCATGTATGGTTCGAGAGCAGAAAAATGCTTTTCCTGAAAAAATTTCGTATATCCATTTGTAATTTTTCTGAAAAATGTTTTTTTTTTTGAAATCCAATTTTAAGACTAGAATGCCAAATTATTATAATGAAAAACAAATCTGTTCAGAAAATGAAAATTTGAAGTTTTTTGTTTTGCATTTCACCGTTCAAAAATGAGAACGGCACTTAAACCAACAATTTGAGTGCACCAATTAATGCCTGTCTCTTATACACATCTAGATGTGTATAAGAGACAGCAACTCGTCAATATTTATTTATACATTCTGTTAAAGTTCAAAGAAACTCCCCATTTTTGACCACATTCTATATGCAAAATCTGTCTCTTATACACATCTAGATGTGTATAAGAGACAGACTCGTCAATATTTATTTATACATTCTGTTAAAGTTCAAAGAAACTCCCCATTTTTGACCACATTCTATATGCAAAATTGTCCAAATGTTGGCCA
>MEIZ01000080.1:229394-244199 GCA_001723225.1 Globodera ellingtonae | reverse complement strand
ATGCCAACGGCACAAGCTCCAAGCTCATCCCTTCGAGGGCACATCCGGGGCATGGCGAAGAGCATCCATCCCCCCCCCCCCGGCACTTTTTTGTTGCCCTTGTAAAGAGGCGGGCTTCTTATTCTTGCCATTTTTGGTTATTTTGTTGTATACCAAAAGAGGGGGGAATTGAGGGATGAGACTAATTTTTCTTTTTTTTTTTGCCCTCGGGCGCTATGACCCTGAGACCAAATTGGTTGTGTAATGTGCGGGTCAAGCCTCAAATTGCATTTGAATTGGCCAAAAGTTCAGTTTACAACGTCAAAAGTGGGGGCAAAAAATAGCTGAACAAAAAAAAGAAGGTACATTATACGAAGGACCGAACATTTTTATAGAATTAAAACAAACATTCATTAAAATTTTTAACACATTTTTAAACCTTTTAAATAATAAACATTTTTTATGCTTTTTGTAATTTAAACTTAGTAATCAAATACAAACTTATTTTCAATTTATAATGAAAATGAATATGTTTTTCTAAAATAATTTCTTTTTTTTAAAATCAAAACTTATGTTTATTTTGATTTGTAGTTTTTGTAAAAATTTATGTTTTAATATTAATAATAATATACAAAATTATGAATAATCAAAATACATACTAAACCCTCTTTGTAATTTTATTAATTTTTTAAATAAATAAGAATTTTATGAGGAATTTTTTAACTTCTTTAGTTAGAATGAATCAAAGGACTAAGTATATTACGATTAAAACTTCCGTCATCCAAAAAATGCACAAATATTAATCGTTGTTGTGGGTGGCATATGCTTTGCACACGACTTCGTCGAAAGTGCCATGCCATTCTCGGCATCATTTTACTCACTGGGCCCATCAGTTTTCGCCCCGCGGCAACAAACAGTTCCCCTGGGGCGGCGGCGGCCAATGTGTTTTTGCCTTCCGGGGCCAATTCGTCAAAGCAATTTGAGTGAGACAAAACGCCAAATGTTCCTGGCGTCAAAAGGCGTAAAATAAATAATAATAATAATAATACAAAAAATCAGTACAAATTTTAATAAATTTATTTCGAATCAAAATGTTTAAACACGATAAATGGTCCGAAATTCCAACAAAAAAAATCGAAGATCCACGAAACAATGACAAAATTATGCACATTTTGGGGGCTTCAGCGACGTCGGCCGAAGCTTGGAGGAGGCGGAGGCGGACCTCCCATCGGGCCCATCATCAGAATAGCACGCTGTTCTTGCGGCAATGTTTTTACATAGGCCTAAATTTTGAAAACAGAAATTTTGGATTTAAATATTTAAAAATTTAAATTTCTTTATGTTTAATTTGAGAAATAATTGAAATCAAATAGGCCTAAATTTACAAATTTAAATTAAAAAAATTGTTGTTTGCCAAACAAATTAAACTTATCATTAAAAAGCTCAGACTGATCAAGATTCGAGATTTTTTTCAGTGATCTGGAACGAACCCGGCGTTTAATTTTTTTTTCAAAATTTTACGAGATTCTCGATCGAAATCTTGATCGGTCCTCAAGTCCGAGCTCTATTAAAAATCCTTTTATTACTGTAACTTTAATTATTTTATATTTTTCCTTTAAAAAAATTCACCTGCAGTTCTTTCTGTTTGTCTGCCCACGGTTTGTCGGTTTGGCGATTGATCTTCTTCAGACGAGCCTTGACCTCGTCGGGAAGACGTTCGAAGCCCGGAGGTGCCGGAATTTGGTCCAAAATCTAAAATTTAAAAAAAAATTAATTCTGATTTTCAACACGAATGTCCTTACCTCTCCGGGCAAAGCGCTCATGATACGGTCAATTTTGTCCTGTTTCTGCATGATGCTTAACGACTTGTCGCCATGGACAGCTTTGAGCTTCTGCACAACATCGGCTGGCAAGACTTTCTCAAGCTCCGGAGGCATGGCGGGCTGCAAAAATAGTTTAAATTATTATTTAAGCGAATTAAATTGTGTACAAATGCGGACGGGTTGAACTGCTTGGGGGTCATTGACGGGTCCAGCTTGGCGTCATTGTCGGAGCCGGAGACCAGCAAAAACAGACAAAGCAAAATTGCAGCTGCTGCACATTGGGTCAAGCTGTTGTACATGTTGAACTCGTTGAAGTAGTAGTGATGTGTGAGTGAGTGAAGTGATCGGACAGTTGAATTTGATGCTCTATTTATACTGCCGCTCCCTGCCCACACAAATTTGATAATTGTCCGTCGAGATCAAGCAAAAGCTAAGCGGATTTTATTCAACATTATGTGGCGCACAATTTCTCACTGTCTGTCTGTCTGTTTTCGTGCAGCCTATGCACTATTTCGTCGTCCTCTGTCCGTCTGTCAGCCACCGGTGGCAAGCAGTACACATGCACTATTTCGTCCTGTCCTGCCTGTCTGCTTGCCTGTCCTGTCTGTTTGCACAATGCGCCGCCGCCCGCCGCTGCATGTCGTCGAATAAATCCACACTTTCCACACAAACACACACATTGCCTCTCAATAAATACACCCACCACAAACATTTTCGTATTGTACTTGCCCCCCCCCCCGCCGTCGCCACCGCGCACCAACTTTCTTAAAAGCTTTGCTCGCGCGTCCTTCGACCGTCCGTCCGTCCGTCCCATTCCGTTCCATTCAATCGTCGCCGCCGGGGTCGTTGTCGTCGTTGTCGAGGTCGAGCGACCCCCTCGAAAATATGCTCAACAAAAATCCGGGACTTTTTGTCCATCGAGAACACAAAGAGCGGATTTGGGTCCATTTTGCCTCAATGTCATCTCACAAATAAACTGAGAAATGGATGATGGTGATGATCCCTACTCTTTGTACAGCTTGCAAAATGGTCGATTCGTGCGATTGGGCCAAAAATTATATTTATTAACAAAAATAATATTGGGTATAAAATAAAGCAACTTTTTAATGAAAATATATCAACTATAATTTAAATGTCTTATTTGAATAATTTGGAATATTTTTTATATATTTTAAATTTTGAATCCTCAAAATTAAGGCAAAAATGATGTTTTTAATAACAAAACAAAAACAAAGCAAACTTGTACGGATATTGTCTCGATCATTTAGAAGATTTACGCATACTGTACCGATCATTTTTGTAAAGCTTGGTTCTTGTAAAGTATCATTTTGGGGCTGACAGAAATTTGTAAAAATTCATTCATTTTTATTGGGAATACTGTAGCCAGCTTTTTGTAATGTTTGTGGGGTATTGTAGCCGTCATTTTTGTAAGTCATGCGTGTGTAAGTTAATTACGTTTATGTGACTGCGATCACGTTAGCAAAGCTCGATTATTGTAAAGTCTCGTTTTCCGATGCCATCACATCATCAAGCAGTTCGCGCATCCGACGGATCAGCTTCAGTCGTCTCGGTTCGTCCTGCTCCGTGTCGAGAATGTTGGTGAGCAGAAACAGCTGAAAGCACAGCTCATACGCACTGTGGTGGGCGGCCATCTGTCGGATCAGCTGCAAGGAACGCTGCTGCTGATCAACCGCCTCATTGTCGAGCAGTTTCAGGACCGAATGCAACTCAGAGCAGTACAACGACAGCCAATCGTCAATGTGGAGTCGTCGCAACTGCGCCTCAACGCTCACGTAGATGATCCGCAACAGATCGTTGACACCAGTGCCTATACAAAAAATGAATGATCCGATCGATTATCATGATCAGACTGATCAAAAGCCCGATTATTTAATAATTCCTGACTAACCAGTGTGGCAAATTTGCCAGTCAAAAATCGCATGAAGCTGATCAGCAACATTCTCGTCCTGGTTCGTCTTGAAGAACATATTGTTTGACCTAACCAAAAACCAGATTTAAATAATTTAAAAAGATTTAAAATTATCAAAATCACATCACCAAAAATCACCATGCATAATGACTGGTGGTATTGAAAACAATTGGTGCTGATCCGGCGGATAATGGCCGGACTTGGCGTACATGTTCTCTATCGCTTGTCGGTGTTCGGCAAAATGTGCCGCGGTGTCCGGCATGGCCATGAGGCGATCAATGATGTGCAATTCCTGATCAGTGAGTATAAACGCCAGACTTATCAGATCATGTATCTGGTGTTTAGGTTAATCAATCAGAATACCCCTACTCTAATTTAGGGTCAGATCAAGGATTCCTGATCAGTAAACCCCCCAATTTTACTTGTACATTGAAGTCCAGTTCGGCTTTAAGGCTGAAGGAGTCCATCAATTGGCTGGGCAGGCACAAACAAAGCGCATGGAAATGTGCAAGGCCACGAATGGCACTTTCTGCCTGGAATAATGATCAGCAGTTGGTGGACAATTAGGAATTTTTTCACATTTTGGGGTTAACAGAAATTTGCAGTTTAATGTCATAATCTGATCATTTAAACAGATTACTGATCAGTGTAATTTCAACAGATTACTGATCAGTGTAATTTCAACAGATTACTGATCAGTGTCATTTCGACACATTACTGATCAGTATTTCAACAGATTACTGATCAGTGTAATTTCAACAGATTACTGATCAGTGTAATTTAAACAGATTACTGATCAGTGCCGCGTTCACCTGTGCCTTGCTGAGCCCGTTGGTTAGATCAACCTCGATCACACCTTTTCCGGCAACATCCTCCAGCAACACATAACCGCCAGTCAAGCAGTCCGGGGAGGGCGCTTGCCGGCACGAGTACAGCTCGGGAATGCGGAAGGGTGGCGGAACGGGCATGGCACGCAGCAACGGCGCCGCACTGGAGTAGAAATGGCACTCCGCATTGTGCACCGCGTACATCCAAACCTTGACTCGTTAATTAGAGAATTAAAAGTGAACAAAAAATAAAAAAGTTGGAACAAATATTTATTTCACGCGTTCATACCACCTACACCTACACATCAGGAATGGACGGAATTTTGATTTCCGACATTTTTGGGTCAGAATTCCAATTTGAATTTTTTTAAACCTCGAAATTCCGATTTCCGAAAAGAATTTTTTAAAAACTCGAAATTCCGATATCCGAAATTTTTGGGTCAGAATTCCAATTTGAATTTTTTTAAACCTCGAAATTCCGATTTCCGAAAAGAATTTTTTAAAAACTCGAAATTCCGATTTCCGAAAAGAATTTTTTAAAACCTCGAAATTCCGATTTCCGAAATTTTTGGGTCAGAATTCCAATTTGAATTTTTTTAAACCTCGAAATTCCGATTTCCGAAATTTTTAGGTCAGAATTCCAATTTGAATTTTTTAAAACCTCGAAATTCCGATTTCCGACACTTTTTAGGTCAGAATTCCGATTTGAAATTAGGTCTCAGAATTCCGATTTCCGAAATTTTTTTGAGGTGGTCGGCCCCCATCCCTGCTACAGAGCACTTGCCCAAAAAATAGGCCTCTCGGCGCTTTACCCTTACCCTGCTTTCCTCCTCGAATCCAGCGGTACTGGCATCGATTCGTCGTGAAGTTGGCACATAAAACAAAAACATTAATTTGAAAAAGATTGGCACAATTTGGCGGCGCCGCCAACTTTGAATATGCATGTGAACGTTGGCATTGTGTTGTTGTGGTGGTCCGGTTTGAATTGAATTCGGAGACGGTAAATGTCGGACAAAAAGCCGCCAGTGCTCATCTGCACAACTTCAACATCGGCCACACTGTTCAGGCCGCATGGGCCAAGCTTGTCAACGGTGGCCAACTCGTTCAGCACATAGCGAACAGTCAGGTCGGCATGGCATTGGTCAATGGCACTGTCCAGATTGGCCAATGGCATTTTTGTTGACGAATTCTAATCAAATTGTGAAGGATTTGAACATTAAAAGAATTTTAACTAAACAAAGGCAGTCCAACGCGGACCCATTTTTTGAAGAAAAAAATTAACATTTCATAAAGTCGTAAAAATCAGTATCCGAATTCTATTTAGAACAATTTCGAACGCCTAACTCAATGAAAGGATTAGGTCAAAAAATAAATAAAAAAATGATAATTTAACAAAATTCGAATTAATTAAAGGAATATTAAAAAAATCAAATAAATGTTGATAATATTTCGGCATGGGAAATATTTACAAGATAAGGAAAGGGAAGTTGAATGAGTTCAGTCAAAAACTGATTAAGGGCGGGTTGGAAAGTTAAGAATTGGAAGGTTGGTTAACTTACATTTTTTGTTTAAATTTTTTGATAAAAGAATCAGTTCATAATTTTTCGATAATAAAATATTACAATTATAGCCCGGACTTGAATGCCAATCGATATTTCGATCAAGATCGATCTCGAAAAATTTTAAATCACAAAAATATCGGTAAAAATTCTTAAATCAAGATTTCGACTTGGACTCGCTTGGTCCGGCCTGTAAATTCATTTAACAATTTATTAGATTTTAATTTTTTGTTAAAACCATTAAAAATGTAATTTATAAAATAACTTGCCAATTATCAATGGATGGGAAGAACCGCATTAAATTGATAATGGGTGGGGATGAACATGTAAAAAAGAGGGAAATTTGTTGAATAAATCAATATGATAATCTGTACTTAAATTTGGTTGGGCGGATTATTTCAAAATTGGTAATTAAAAATGAATTAAAACCATATGAAAACTATTTTTAATGTAAAAATTGTTTATTCGGAATAGAGAAATTAAAAGCGACAAAAAAATATGAAGAAATAAAATCGCACATTTTCAAAAATTTGTGGCGTTCTGTCCAAAATCATCGCCATGCCAATCCCAGTGCATTGTGCCATTGACAATTGCGAAAAATTTGTCCAAACTGTCAAAAATTGGTCCGAACTTTTGTGCCGCAAACGCTTTGTCGTCATTTTGTTGAATTTCGAACAAATTTGCCTCGGGGAACATTTCCAGACGATCGATCCAACCACTATTTTTCACTTCGGCAAAATCTGATGCCGGTTCAATTGTGGCTTAATTAATTAATCTTTTTCGAATTTCTAACTTGTATTAATAAATATTTAATAAAATTTGAAAAATAAATGTAAAAAAATTAAATAGTAATATATTTTAATCCAATTAAAACAATAATAATACAATTTAAATAAAGTCACCAATTATTATATACAATTTGTATAAAGTCATAAAAGAATTAAATTTAATAATTAATTTTAATAATATATTAAAAAATACCTTCGCCAACTTTAGGCGATTTGCCTTCTTTAGTCCTTTTTGCAAACAATCGTCGCAATGTTTGCAGTTTTGATTTGAATGGGTCGACCCGATCAAAAGGGTTTTGTCCAAACATTAGGCGAACCTAAAAAAAATTTTTTTTTTTGTAAAAAACTCAAAAAATACCCCTAAATTTCGTATATCGTCAGTAATCTCGTGACTGTCACCATTGAGGGGCAACGGAAAATTGTCGGGGTCCATTTGGTAAGTTTGCTTCAGCAGAACACCAACCAATCTGGCACGACTCTAAAAATTAATTTAAACAAAATGTTTTTAGAGTATTTAAAAATATGGTATTATTGTCCAAATTAAATAAAAAATTCAATGCTAATTTTAAATTAATTTTATCCTTATAAATAAAGTTATGTTTTGGCATTTTTAATATTAATAACAAAATAAAATAATAAAATTGTTTAATTTAAAGGGTAACAAACAATTAATAAAAATTATTAAATATATTTTATCCATGAAAAATATATTAATTAAGTAAATTAATGTGTTAATTTTTAACAATCGATTAAAAAAAAGATATAAAAAGAATTTTGCCTAATTGTTCTTAATTATTTAAAATGCCATTTAATGAATTAGACCAGTTCATCAATGCCTTTCTTGCCGACTAGCCATCTCAAAAACGAAAAATTGTCCGAGTCCATATAAGCTTGCAATAAATGTGTTTCCTAAATTTGAATTCTAAATTTAGCGCAATTTTTGTTTGGAAACAAACCAGGTGGCCATTGAATTGGAGCAGTACAGGCACATCAAATTCGACCAGTGTTGGGATATGCTAAATGAAAACGTAAGACAAAGTGTCACCCAAGTGAAACGACGACAAAATGTCTCCAAGTGGAAAAATAACAAAATGGTCCCCAGAAAAGCGACATAATGTCCTCAAGTGAAAAAACGACAAACTGCCCTCAAATGAAACGAGGACAAAATGTCTCCAAGTGGAAAAACGACAAATGGTCCCCAGAAAAGCGACATAATGTCCCCAAATGAAAAAACGATTCAAAATGTCCCCAAATGAAACGAGGACAAATGTCTCCAAGTGGAAAAACGACAAAATGGTCCCCAGAAAACCGACAAAATGTCCTTGATGATATTTTGTCAGTTTACTCACTGGGAGTTAAATTTTCATAAAATTTAATACTTTAGGTTCACTTATTGGCTATTATACCTTATTTGGGGGGCCTTCTTCTACGGGATGTATCGGCATCAGTCGCCGTTGCTGATCAGTTGATAAACGGGTGATCAGTTGCCCCACTTCGCGCATTTTGTCATCAAATCCAATCTTCTTACTGTAGTATATACGGTGCACGCGCTTTTGTTGCGCCGGCGGCAATTTACGAAATGCCGCAGGGACAGGAAGTCGCTTCAGCAACTCGTCCGGCAACGCTATGAACATCTCGTCAAGCAGTTCAAGCTTTTTCTGCAGTTATTTTTGACAATTTATTATTTGACATATCATAAACAAAATATAACAAAATCTTAATTCAACAAAAAAAATATTGATTATAAATATTTTACATTTTCATTTTGTATATGTATTATTGAAACAATAATATTTAATAATTTGAATACAATTTAAAATAGATTAATGTATAGAATAATATTAAAACCTTTATAAGCTTTAATTTAAAATCGTTATTATTAATTAGAATTTTAGAAAATTATAATAATAAATACAATATTGTTCAAGCTTTTGTCCATGTAAATTGCTCTGAATCGTTCGAATATCGCCGCAGGTAACACTTTACGGTATTCGTCCAGAGTCGTTTGATGGGTACGTGGTTTACATTCGTCAATACAAAAATGAATTATTAATAATATTTTTAATAAAAAAATACTTTGTAATCGAACCATTTGTTTATAAATATGATGAGACCATTTGGTCCGTTTGGCCATTTAAATGGCCAAAATGTTAAGGAGATGCAATGTTTGATCAGTTGCGAAGATTCATTTTGAAAGGGAAATGAATGACCACCGGACTGCGCTAGGCCATTCATATAATTTAAAATAATTATTTTATTACCAATTTTGCATTTAAATTTAATATTAGGGGTTTCCGGGGCTTCTTAGGATTTTGCGCATCTGGCTTTTTTAGTTATTACCAATTTTAAACCGTATGTCGACAGTTCGTCAGTTAGTTGGTGGTGAAATGTCCGTTTTCCCATTAGAAGATGAAATGTCTGGGGATAATATGTATAAGTGATTAAATGTCTTTAGCCATTTTTCGCTTTTTATGCAAATGCAATAATTTAAATACATTTATTAATTGATTATCGGCTATGTGCAGGTTAATCTTTTTGCTCTTCTAAATCATTACCAACAATTTCTTCAGTATTGCCTTCTTTAATTTCTAATGGAATAACAAAGCTAAAAAAAGGACATTTTTTTCAGATATTAAATAGTTAATTAATTAATTAAAATGCAATAATTTAGGGGATTCTGTCGGGATTTTTTAAGATCCCGCAGGATTGAATTCGAGATCCCGATCGAGCCCTTTTTGGGTTGATCGGGATTTGGTTGGGATCCTGACCGAATTCTTCAATCCCGCGAGATTAGTCATTGATTTTTCTCACACGGCATCAGGCACTTTTGAAAATTTTCCAGTGGGAATCCGAAAAAATCTTTGGGATTTGTCGCAATCTCGAGCTAGGGAATTTCGGGATTGGGTCGGAATCGAGATTTAACCGGGATCCCGATCCCGAAGAATCGGTTTGCCGGTTTTTAGTAAAAAAAAGGTGCAAATTTTGAAGTCGAAAATTTCAGTAGGCATTTAAAAATCAAAAAATGTGCACAAATACATACATTATTATGAGCATATAAATTGCAAATGTACATAGTAAACGGATTACTGATCAAATTTTTGAAATGATCAAATCATTCAGATGATCAGGATCAGTTTCTAACGTTGAATCCAAAAATATATATATCAAAAATCGCTTAAATTTTCAAAAATTTTATCGCCGCCTTGGCGCATCGTCCAGCCCGGAGCCGAACACGGAGGACAGCCCAAAATTCTTTCCGCCCCCATTGGAACCACCGGTTTTGCCGCCAAAGAGTTGGGCCAACGCGTTGCCGGAATCTTCGCCACCGTCCGACTTTGTCACTTTGGTGCCATTGGCGGATGCCAACATGTTCTCCAAGCCGAAAGAGCGGAGCCAATCCGGCATTTGAGGCAATTTGCCTGAAAATTCGTTATTAAAATAAAAATTTTTTATTTTTTAATGCGATTGATTAAATTTACTTTCACTTTTCATTTATTTTTATTTAAGCGAAATTAAATACTTTATCTTTTGAAATAATAAAATTAATCGTCCTATCCTTTTATAAATTTATGAAATAATTTTTGTAATGTTATCCATAACTTTTATTTAGTAATTCAATAAAAGTATCATTTTTGATTTTTAAATAAATAAACATTTCAAGTTTAATATTAATTTTAAAATATTAAAATCAGCAGATTTTTTACCTTTCATTAAGCTGCCGAACAGGTCCCCGCCGTTCTCTTCTTCTGTTGTTGACTGTTTTTGTTGTGCCATTTTTTCCGGTGCCATCGTTGTTGGCATCATGTTCAGTCCGGGGATGCCGAATTGTTTTAGCAACGTGTTCAATGCGTTTTGTGTTGATGCCGGAAGTTCAGGAGGCGGTGTCAGGTGTTGTTCTTCGGCATTTTCAGCAGCAGCAGCAGCAGCAGGTCTCCAGTTGCCATTTGAGGCCTCACGATCGCGTTTTTCAACATTTTCAGGCTTCAGGAAGGCGTTGTATGATGGCTCAGGCTCAAATTTTTCTGCATTGTCCGGCTTCCGAACGTTGAGTGCAGCAGGTTCAGCTTCAGGCTTGGGAAGCCTATAAGACTTCTGGATCAGGTCCGGATCGCCGTCCACCGACTTCAGTACGGGAGTGTTCACGGCGGCGGATGATGCTGCTGCATCAGCAGTGCCGGCTCCAAATGCAGACAGCAATTTGTTGAAGGAGAACAGGGAGGCTGGCTCCGGCATCGAATTGATCACCGAAGCGGCGCCTGACGTGCCCTGGACAAAATTTTGGAAATTTATGTGATTCAAAAATATGTTTAGAGCACCTCTGCTTCTTCTCGGTGCCGTCGATTGAAGGTCTCGTCCATGCCACCGCTGGCGCCATACTCGCGACGTGCCAAGTTGAATGCGGCACTCCCATCTTTATTATTATTATTAGTGCCAATAACAGAAGCGGCGGTGGCGGCTGCGGCACTTTCTTTTGGTGAAAAATCATTTTTTGTCGCCGTCCCATCGGGCATTGCTGGTGCCAATCTGAAAAAAAACGTTTATTAGCGTTCGTCCCCGACCCAATTCTACATGCCGTCCCCGACCTTATACCCTCCTGATTTGGTGTTTACTATTTTAGCTTTTTTATAAAAATTCTAAAACATAATTTATGTTTTAAATTTGCTTGCATACCATAAATCGTTCTTTACCTTATCCAAAAATTTCCCCACCCTCAAAAAAATTTGTTAAAAATTCGATGATTTCATATGACTAGGGTTGGACGGAACCGGGACCAGTACTAAAATGTTCTATATTTTTTTTCATTTAGGTACTGAAATTTTGGTCCCGGTTTTTTCAAAATTCCTTCAAAACTCTCTTTTAATGTCCCTTTAGGCCCCGGCTCGATTTTCTCAAAAGTCTCGGTCCCGTACTACCCGAGTTAATACTATTCTTGAGTTATGAGGCCGAGGCATGCCCTGACCCTTCCTAACCGTCCATTTCCGCCAAGGTTGGCCATTGTTTCCGCAATTTTTGGCAATTTTTCTGCAACGGTGGCCAAAAGTTGTTGGATGCCTCTGCCGTTGGCATTGGACGTGTCGCCAAAACTTTCGCCGCCAAAACTGCTGCTTGGTGCCGACCGTGGGAATGCCATGCCCAATCTGGGAGCAAAACTTTCGCTTTCGTCCGCAATTTGTGCCAGCCGGGTCTGCTGGGATTGATCAACACTTCCGACGATCGGGGCGGCAAATGCGGCGGCATGTCGATAGCCGGCAAATGGAAGTTGTTGGGTGGAGGGCATCATGAAACGCGGGTGTGGTTGTTGGGCATGAGGCTTAATTTGATCAAAAACGTATTGAAATAATAGGTAATTGGTTGATAAATTACAAAAAATAAAATTTAATTTTGTAAAACAGTTATATAAAATATGGGACTATTTTTTAATTAAAAAGAGGGTTTTTATCTGCTGCTGATGCCATAGCCATAACCCGTATAAATTTTGTAAAGATTTACATATAAAAACGGCCACTTTTTCCAATTATGGTTTTTTTCAATTTTGAAGAATTGCCTGCGGGTATTTATTTCTGTTGTTGACGGCATAACTCGTATGAATTTTGTAAAATATTTACATTTAAAAACGGCACTATTTTTTTAACTTTAAACAAAAAATGTTTTTTTTTAATTTTAAAAAATGCTTGCGGGTATTTATTTCTATTGTTGATGGCATAACTTGTGTGAATTTTATAAAATATTTACATTTATAAACTGACTTTTTTTTAATTTAAAAAAAATGTTTTTTTTTAATTTTAAAGAATTGCCTGCGGGTATTTCTGTTGTTGATGATGCCATAACCCGTATGGATCGAATGCGTGTTGTGCTGTCTGCTGCATTTGCTGCTGCAGCCCATAATCGTAGTCCTTAAAGATC
The DNA here is from genome assembly GCA_001723225.1 of Globodera ellingtonae. NCBI lineage: Eukaryota > Metazoa > Nematoda > Chromadorea > Rhabditida > Heteroderidae > Globodera > Globodera ellingtonae. The sequence continues at coordinate 231,389 of MEIZ01000080.1, read as the reverse complement.
CGGTTTTAACTAAATTTATAAATGTTCAATTTTGCGTCGATTGTCTGGAACTGGTTCCAGTTTGATAAAAGCAACTAATGATGTAACGGGACAGTAAATAATTAATTAGGGCAAGCCTTGCGATCTGTTTTTTAAGAAATTTTGATCCCTTTTTTGAATTACCCCCAAAAAGTTCTGATCAATTATAATCAAAACAACAGCTAACAAACTCCCCATGGTTTGCGTAGGTTTACGAAAGGTTCCAATCAGGCCTGATCAGATTGATCACAAATTTTAGCAAAATTTTCTGATCAGACACTCCTTCGATAATGCTAGTGTTTTTGAGTAACTGCGATCATTTGTGATCAGTGTATTCCCAATTTGGAGCTAGAAAAAAATTCTGATCAGCCGCCGATCAGATTAATTCGATCGATTTCACTAAGCCTAAGCCTTACCCAATGAGATCGTTGTTGTTGTTGTTGTTGCTGTTGTTGATGTTGCTGTGCGCTGTTAATAAATTGGCCCATTGCAATGCTTGCCGAGTTTATGACCATCGCTAAAAGGCCCATTGTGCGGCGGCACTTCTGTTGACTCATCAAATATATCAGAGCAATTTTAATTATAGGCAATTATATTTTGTCGATAAAAGCCGGCCCTGTTTAAGCTAATCAATTTAAATTAACAAAAAGCGATGGAATTTATATATTTATTTTAAACAATTATATTTCCTATTAAAACATATATTTAAATTAGGGATCGGACCAATCGAGACTCGATCAAAATCCCAATCGGCGAAATTTTACGAGATCTTAGTGTCTCTTCGAGATTTTCGTTCAAAATCTCGATGGGTCCTCAAGTCCGATCACTAAATTCAAATTCTAAAGGTGATTGAATTATATACAATGTATTTAAAGGTCAATAAATTGGGATTTTAAGCATATTTTCAAAAAAATCGCAATTTTATAAACACATTTTCGGACTCTGAAGCAATTTGGCGATCAGAAGATGGACTGAAAAGAGACGGATTTGTCCACTTCTTAAGCCCCCTTCCTTCATTCACTCTCAGCAAAAAGTGTCCGTCCGTCGCCCGTCATTAAAGTCGATTAGCCACCCCCAACCATCGCATTCGATTGCTTTGCTTTCTATACTCTACATAATGTCCAAAGCGGATCGCCGCTCTTTCGGTGGGAGGAACAAAATTGGGGGGAATGATCAGAGAGAGGGGCTGGCTGGACTCTCATAAAAATTGATGTTAATTGGTGCGCAATAATAAAACAGAAATTTCTGATTTTCTATGCACCGGTGTTACGGAATGTTTCTAAGTGCTCAAATTAAGACTGGCCCAGGAACCTGATCGCGGACGAGATCAGAAGATTGATCAATTCCTGATCAGGGCTGTTTGATCGAATCAAAAGATTGATTTTTAAAAAAATAGATAAAATGGATTGTTCAAGAAATTTTGACAAAATTATAAGATATTCCGCCGAAGAGGCTAATACCGAGCGAGTAAAAAGTTCATGAAAATATTTCGGGTAAAATCATTAATCTTACCGATTCAGTCATTTATAAAACCAAAACCGAAAGATTTAGAAAAGATGAAGCTGTCTTTAAGAGCCGAAATCCTTGCGATTAGACAACTCTCATAAAAGTTATGGCCAGAAAACTGCAAAATCGGAATTTATAAACTTTTTTAGTCATCTGGCCATAACTTTTTTTAAGACGTGTCCAAATCGTAAAGCTAAATGATAGCTTCAACTCTTCAAGCGCTTTCGTATGGCTTTAAGAATGTCAGAATCAGTTACAGCTAAAGGTAAGTTTTGCCCCGGTCTGCTGGATTCGGACCCACCGGGCTGGGGGTTCGGTCCGTACGCCCAGAAATATTAACAAATCTTTAAAACAAATTTAAAAGATTCAACTTTTATGGCCAACATTTGGACAATTTTGCATATAGAATGTGGTCAAAAATGGGGAGTTTCTTTGAACTTTAACAGAATGTATAAATAAATATTGACGAGT
>MEIZ01000080.1:209243-223365 GCA_001723225.1 Globodera ellingtonae | reverse complement strand
ATTTTTTACCCCTCGATGCCATAAAAATGCCATTTTTTACCCCTCGATGCCATAAAAATGCCATTTTTTACCCCTCGATGCCATAAAAATGCCATATTTTTGGAGCCAGTTGCCATATTTTACCGCAGTTGAGTTGGCATCCCTGGTGCTAAGTGTTGACACCACTTTTACACGTCACATAATCTCTTTTATTTTACATAAAAGCATTCAAAAAGCCACCACTTTTCCACTGAATCATCCCCTCCCCCCGGCGGTCCAATCAGCGACCGATTTGTTCATTGAAATCAAATGGAGAGGGAAGGAAGGAATGTTTTTGTTTGTCATTTCATTTCTTTCGTGTTGAATAGATCCATTTTGCGGTGTTAATGAAATGTGTTAAATAAATGTGTTCAATTTAGTATGCTTAATAATTAAATTTTATATTTTTTAAATCCTCCCCCGCCCCCCAAAAAAACAATGATTGCCCGTCGTCCGTCTTTCGTTGTGCTGCTGTTTTGCTGCACGGTTCTCCTCCGCCGTACTTTTGTAGTGGCGCTAATTTGTATTTGATTTTTTTAGCAAATAATTTTAAATTTTAAGGAGTGATATGCTTGCATGGGATGACACAAGAAGGGGGAGTCGTGAACGATAATTTTACGTCTTTCGAGTGCGATGACGATTACCCAGAATATTGCCGTAAAACATTATGCAAATCAGGTAGAATGCTGGTCTTTATTACACCAGAATAAAACATACAAAAATATAGGGCTTTATATTGGCTTAATAATTGGTGTTTCTACTAGATCCCGGACTTGAGCACCGATTGAGATTTCGATCAAGAATCTCGAAAAATCTCGGTCGAGCCCAAAAAACTTGATTTTTAAAATTTTTTTTGAATTTTCGAAAAAATGTTTGAAGGGGTTCAAAATTGGTCTAAACGGAAGTCATTGACGCAAGGTCTATTAACGAAAAGCGTGGAAGCAAATTTCATTGACAGCCAACTCAGCGCCAGTCTGGTTTGCATACAAAAAAATGCAAGCATTAATTATTACAAATTGACCCGAAGGTAATAGAATCTAAACCTATTCTCAAGTGGCCAGTTTAAACTTTGTTTCGCTCAAATTAAATACCTGAGCGCCCGCCACCTTGGGGTCAGCGGCATTTAAAAGCAAATCCAATGCGAACAAACCGAAATTCCGGAGTCCATTCGAGTGGGGACGGCCGATCGGGGAATGGGAAAAAGGGACAGTCATCGCTTATAGCGTTAAAACTGCGAATTCCGGAGTCCATTTGTGTGGGGCTGAGCAGCGGGGATGGGTTCGTCCCCCATAATTATTCATCGTTTTCGCTTTCCCCTGGGGGGCAAAAAGTCTGTCGACGATTTGTGATAATGCTTAACGTTGATTGGTTGGTGAAGTGCGTAAATAGGCGGCTACCGGATAGCTCAAAAACACCCGGATACCGGTCCCGGATCCAGCATAATTTAGCTGTCATCGTTCAAGACCGGTTATCCAAAATTTTCCCATACCGGTTCCAGATTATCCGCTTTTGTCCAACCCTAATGATGCTTATCAATCTGCCTTTTTCTCCTCCGCATTAATTGTGCCGGCCTCGAAGGGCTTGCGACAAGGAAAAAGGAGGCGTGTGCCTGCGGGTGGGGCAACTGTATTCAAAAAGATGGCATGGGGACGAGCACTTGCTGCTCGGCCGACTACAAATTTACGTGCTGCAACATTAAAGCGAGCCTGTGCTGCAAGGAAGGGTACCAGTTCAAGTGCTGCGTTGACCCGGATCAATCATTCAAACTGATCAAAAAGAATACGGTAACATTTTACTGTATTAATTTGTTGTTTAATTATTATGTTCTCTTTTTACAGACCGAACTCATCCTGGAACTTCGCGCTAAGGACGAATGCAAAACCGCAAACTTCACGTGCTTCTGCGACGTGAGTCGCTACGAAGGCTGGCGACGCGTGTTGTGATACAAACTTCACGTGCCCGACACGGTAAGTGATGTAAACATTTTTCAATCCATGTTTGGCACGGGTTTGGATTAAAGACTGGACAAACTGACTTTTCGGGATTTTGATCGGTAGCACAATCCCGAATTTCCTCAAAAAATAGTCGGTTGGAATCCCGACAAATCCCGAAGAATTTTTCGGCATCCCGATGGATTTTGGGATTGAGCAACAAAGCCAGCCCATAAGTGCCTAAATACCAATTTAGAATCTTGACAAATCCCGGTCCCGATCATTTCAAAATGCTCGGTGGGAACCCGATGTCGGAATCCCGAATTCAATTCTTCAGGATTCCGACAAATCCCGAAGAATTCTTCGGCATTCCGCTGGCTTGTTAGGATTGAGCAACAAGCTAGCCCATAAGTGCCTAAATACCAATTTGGAATCCTGGATCCTGACAAATCCCGGTAATTTCCAAAAATGCTCGATAGGATCCTCATGTCAGGAATCCCGAATTCAATCCGCAAGGTTGCGGCAAATCCTGAAGAATTTTTTTCGGGATCCCGCGGGATTTTGGAATTGAGAAAAAAAAAGGCTAAAAGATTGTTTTTGCATTAAAAAGTGACTTTTAAGGACAAGCCGATGCACCAGAAGAAACCGGACCGCAATCCATGCTATCACTTACCTATTCCCCACGCTGAGCCGCCCCAAATCAACGACAAACTCGGAAATTTGTGCTGTGCCACCATCACAGCCCATCGGTAGCAATAATTAATAATAAAATGAATGGTTTACTGATGAAAACAAAAAATAAAGTATTTTTGTCTCAAAAACAATTAAAAAAACAGTTAATAAGCATCAGCTTTTAAATTTCTTATTTTAATCACTTTTAAGTGATTGCGGCTTCTTCTGCATTCACGTCGCTCATTTGCAGTGGCCAGCTTGCCATTCTGCTCCTCTGATTCCCCAGTCAAACCTTTGATTGTCCTGATATACCTAACCTATTTAAGCAATTCATTTTGATCCAATTTGTGTTAATACTCATTTCCTTTTCCTGATCACTTTACCCCTCAAAACTGATCTCGTTTTAAGATTCATATACATTGTGTTGCTCATCTCTTCACATTTTGTTCAACCAAATAAACTCGGAAAAGCGCGGGAAAAAAATGCATGCATTCGATTGGTGCAGGCAGAATTTCGTCAAAAAAAATAAACTAAAATTAGAGAAACACGCTTAACACGCTTAATCATTTGTTTTCGCAAGTGTCTGGACATTTGTGCCGCAGACATTTGCTTCCCTAAGACAAATTGACATTTGCACCCTAAGGCAAAATTGATATTTTCGCCCTAAGGCAAAATTGATATTTTCGCCTTAAGGCAAAATTGACATTTACTCCGTGAAAACCAATAAAAATTTAAAAAATTAAATAAATTTGTAAAAATATGTTCGAGGCGAGGTTGGAGGAACTGCCGCCAACCTTGTCTCCTCGAAATGGGATTTAGTTTTGAATTGAAAAGCAATTTCTTATTTTATATAGCACGACTGCGGCGGAAATGTCCGAGTCGCAAACAAATAAACTCATGAAATGTTAGCATCTTTTTTATATATTTATTAATATGGCATATATAATTTAAATTGGCATCATTTTTGGTGACCAAAAATGTTATTAAATTTTTTATATTTTCAAGAAAAACAAATGTATTGGCAAAAAAAAACACGCCGGAAATGCAACGTCGAAAAACCTCCAACTTCCGATCAGATGACATTGCGCGCGCGTGCGCTGCTTCTAACATATTATTATTTATATTATACATAAAATGGGCATTTTATTTAATATTAGACAATAACACTTTTTACTAATGCATCCACTCACAATAAGCCAAGACAATCAAAAAGTATTATTAGTATATTTTTTGTTCATTTTACCTTTATTTAATTTGAGTCAACAAACTGTTCCAAACTCAGAATGGCACAATAAAGGTATTTTGTTTTAAATGTATTTTTTAAAAATCTTTTTGCCATCCATTCCGGCATTCAAAGTATTTTTATTTTAATAAGAAATTAGAGTTGCGCCAGTTGGCATTTTAAGGAAACCCCGGGACCAGGATTAGTAAGCCGGGATCATTAAAACAGGCATTTTAGTCTCAATCTCGAAATGCCGTAAATGCCAACCCTGACGTTGGGATCACTGCTCAGGAACTGTTGGATTCCGTGCCGAATGTGAATGATCGACGACAAAATGTTGCCGCCGTACCAATTGATGTTGATTTTGTCAAAAATTGGCTTCACAAATACATTGACGGATTCGTATGTCAAGAAACATTATTTGTGGCACTCAAACAACTCAATGTTATGAATGCCAAATTTCAAGAAAATTATGGCAATGTGCAAAATAATTTTTGTAATGAATTAAAAAGCGGGAAAAGCGTAGAAAAAGCGACGGTAAGTGTTCAGAATGAAGCGGTGAATTTGATCAAAAATTTTGCGGACGACCCAAACAATAAAAACATAACTGATCAAAAAGCTTTGAAGAATTTATTCCCCAATAATATACAGCAAGAAAAAATGGAAAGATTGATGAAGCAATTCCATTTGGCACTTCATTCGTTCATTGAATCAATTAAAGGTAATCATGCCACATTTTTAAGCATCTAATGAAAGACGCATTTTTGGAAATTAATATCCAAAATATAAGCGCACCCATAAATTTATTCAAAACTCGGGTCCGGTATTCTGTGCCAGACAATTCAGTGCCGGCCTTAGGTTTAGGCTTAATAATTAGTACCAAAAATAGAGACCGGATTTAAGGACCGATCGAGATTTTTGATCGAGAATCTTGAAAAAATCTCAACGATAATCACACGCTTGCTTCTGACCCTAATAATTTTTAGCAAAAACATCATCACGGGAAAATGGTTCCAATGCTCAGCAGCATCATTCCATGGCGCAACAGCAACAACGACGACGACGACTAAAACGAATGAACACTTTTGATGGCATTGAGCAGGGAGGCGGAGGAGGAGGCGAAGAAGCATCGACGAACGTTCATCCGTTGTTGTGCATTTTGTTCGGGCTGATAGCAATTGCTGCGTTCGTTGGACTGATGGTCGGCATTAGTGAACATCATCCATTTGGCCACTTTGTAAAATTAGCGCTCTTCTTCATCAGTTTGGTTGTGTTCGGGTTCCGTTTGGTGCTGATGTGCAAAATGTGCTATTTCTAGACAACATTAGGGGGCAGTATTGCATTATGATTAGAGACCGGTCAAGACGAGATCCCGTCTCGAGATCGCGAAAAATCTCGACTCACGAGATCTCGCTCGAAGAAATTTTCCGAGATTTTTTCGAGAATCTCGTCTCGACATCTCAGAAAATCTCGACTCTCGACTCAAGATCTCGAAGACTCGAGTCAAGTCCGGTCTCTAATTATGATGCGTACAATTTGCTCACGGATCCCTGGGCAAAGCTCGAAAATTTTCTTAAAATTTGAAATGAAGTAAAATTTTTTGTGCAAAAGCTCGAAGCCCTTCAAAAAACCGGGATTTTTTGAAGCCAAAGTTTAGCCAAGCTCTGATCCGGGCACTTCTCGAACCGTTCCCCGTCCTTCCTTTCCTTCTTCCCCTAAAACATTGTTTCCAATCCATGGCTCGGCATAAAGCGACAAAAACTGGTCGGACAGACCATTTGTCAGGGACAAACTTTCATATTGTTATAACGCTCTGATTTTCTGTATCTTTTCTAAAAGAATAAAACGATTTTATAGAGGCATAAATTAAAGAGATAAAAAGAAATTACACGGAAATCAAACAAAATATATAAAATACATTGGATATAGGCAATTATTCCATATTACATAACATTCAATAAATATAAAACCCGTCGGATTTTTGTAACTTTGTTCAGTCAAACCTTATCGAATGATTTGAAATATTGCACAAAAATACTTCTGAACAAACCAAGTCTTGGTGCTAAATTCTAAATTTTTTTGTCCCAATTATAAATTTTATACAAATTCCGCATTTTCCATCCTGAACGCCAACTTGGTGGTCAAGTTTTAAAAATAGGTTAATTTTTGTAAAAAAGTTTTCAGTGAACCAAAAAATCCAATTTTTGCAACAAAAAGATGCTCTGAACTATTTTTATGCATAAATTCAAAAACTTTCGATGAGGTTTGACTAAATTACAAAAATTAAGCATGTTTAATGCTCAAGTTTTTGGAACATATAAATCCCAGTCCTATACATAACATTCAATAAAAAAATTTAGACCGTTTGCAATAAAAATGCAATTTGAATTTACATATCATCGATCAGATTCCCCCCAACAAAACGAAGAAGAAAAATCAATCAATCAATCAATCACTGCTTCATGCCCTTTTTCGCGCAGAGGCAACAGCTGCTCCTCCACTTTCAATCTGCGGCACTTTTTGCCCTGTGGGTGAAATTTGTCGTAGAAAATGCGCTCCTTTTTGTCCGGAAATTTGGGGGCCATCGGCAGATTCTTCGGCTCAACGACATTAAACTGAGATGAAAAATTAACGCTTTTTGTTATAAAAATTGAGAGATTTATTAGCTGCTTTATAGGAGCATTTCAAAAATAATTTGAAGGAGGCAGTATTATAGTAATTTTAATTGCCTTGAAACAAAATCGGTATTATTGGTGCTTTTCGGTTTTGGGCCTACACCTCAAAATAAAAAAAGTCAAGGGCGTTGAAAACATCTATATTGGGGGGGGGGGGGTGCTGATCATGAATCTAAACAATATTTTTAAGATCCGATCACATCTAAGACTTTGAAAATCTATGATTTTTGATTTTTTTCACCAACCCAAAACATCTTTTATAGAGTTTGTTAGGCTTAGGCCTAAGCCTAACGAACATTAGGTCAGCGCCAAAAGAATTAACGCATTTTGTTATAAAAATTGAGAGATTTATTAGCTGTTTTTTCTTTGAAGGAACATTTCCAACACCAAATAGGGCCAGAAAGCGGCCTGAAAATTTAAATTTAACATAATTATAAAATTAATTGATCCGGGAACAACAAAATAAATTTCAAATAGAAATGACCAAAACGAAAAGCTGGGGTGCCAACAAAACCAACGCAAGCATTTGGCCAAACGAGTAAGATATACTTCGAATAGCAGTGGAAAACAGCTCGTTGGTAGCCAAATCTTATTGATGATTAAGAACGGTCAAACATTCAACTAAATCAGGATTCTTATTTATTTTTATCAGAAATAAGGACGAAATGATTGAATTCAAGGTTTTATGCCTAATCACATTGTTCCATAAGATAACAGAAAAAATTATTTTTATTAAAATTTTGATCAAGAATGCATATGATCAGAATCGATCAATCACATTTGCGGTAAAAGCCAGTGCACAGAAGCCGACCACGATTCAGCAAGGACCAATTAGCCACAAAAGGAAACACTGACTTTAGGAATTTAGTTTACGGCCTCCAAAACGGTTTCTGGCATTTTCATCAAATCGGTGGTGCCCGACTCGCCGGCCGGACGATCGGGCCAATTGTTTATGGGCGATCGAGTGCTCGCGGTCTGTTTTTTGTTGAAATTTTTTTTTACAGAAAAAATTATTTATAGCATTTAAAAATAAATATTAAATAAATAAAAATGCATTTAAAATGCTTTTGAATTTAAAAATAATTTGCAGGTCAATGACTCGGACTTGACCAACACTACACATGAGCATGCAGTGCAAGTGATCAAAAGTGCCAAAAATCTATCAATTAGGTTAGATGTGAGTTAATTATATCTTATTTTTCGATTCCTAATTATGTGAGCAGATTTTTTTAAAAATCGTTCATTTTTGATTGTTTTTTATTTATCAAGAAAAATTCAATTAGAAAAAAACCCCATTTTTTATCAATGTATTTGCCGCACCATTCAAGTACATATGGGAGCCCTGATTATTATGCACATTAACAGCAGCCTAAAATGGTTGGCAAAAAATACGCCGGAAATATTTGCTTATGCAACGTCGAAAACCACCAACTTCCGATCAGATGACATTGCGCGCGCTTACTTATATTATACATAAAAATGGACATTTTATTTAAAATCAGGGGATAAATAAATCTATTTTACTAATGTATCCAATAACAAAAAAGTATATTCGTTTATTTTTATTTCATTTTACCTTTTTAATTTGAGTCAGCAAACTGTTCCAAACTCAGAATGGCACAATAAAGGTATTTTGTTTTAAATATATTTAAAATCTTTTGCCATCCATTCCCTCATTCAAACTATTTTAAATTTTAATAATAAATTAGAGTTGAGCTAGTTGGCATTTTAAGGAAAACCAGGGATCAGGATTAGTAAGCCGGGATCATTAAAACAGGCATTTTAGTCTCAATCTCGAAATGCCGTAAATGCCAACCCTGACGTTGGGATCACTGCTCAGGAACTGTTGGATTCCGTGCCGAATGTGAATGATCGACGACAAAATGTTGCCGCCGTACCAATTGATGTTGATTTTGTCAAAAATTGGCTTCACAAATACATTGACGGATTCGTATGTCAAGAAACATTATTTGTGGCACTCAAACAACTCAATGTTATGAATGCCAAATTTCAAGAAAATTATGGCAATGTGCAAAYRAAWTTTTGTAATGAATTAAAAAGCGGGAAAAGCYTAGAAAAAGCGACGGCAAGTGTTCAGAATGAAGCGGTGAATTTGATCAAAAATTTTGCGGACGACCCAAACAATAAAAACATAACTGATCAAAAAGCTTTGAAGAATTTATTCCCCAATAATATACAGCAAGATAAAATAGAAAGATTGATGAAGCAATTCCATTTGGCACTTCATTCGTTCATTAAATCAATTAAGGATAATCATGCCACATTTTTAAGCATCTAATTGAAAGACACATTTTTTTGGGAATTAATTTCCAAAATATAAGCGTATACACACATTTATTCAAAACTCGGGTCCGGCATTCTTTGCCGGGACAATTCAGTGCCGGCCTTAGGTTTAGGCTTAATAATTAGTACCCAAAAAAGTAAGATCGGATATAAGGACTGATCGAAATTTTGATCAAGAATCTTAAAAAAATCTCAACAATAATCACACGCTTGCTTCTGACCCTAATAATTTTTAGCAAAAACATCATCATCATCGACTATTTTCTGGGCTCACCGGGAAAATGGTTTCAATGCTCAGCAGCATCATTCCATGGCGCAACAGCAACAACAACGACGACGACGACGAAAAAGCATGAAAACTTTTGATGGCATTACGCAGGGAGGCCGAGGGAGAGGCGAAGCAGCGGCGAACCCGTTGTGCATTTTGTTCGTGCTGTTAGCAATGGCTGCGCTTGTTGGACTGATCGTCGGCATTGGTGTTCCGTCACTTGACCACCATGCAAAATTGCCGGTCATCATGATCAGTGTGGTTGTGTTGGTGTTCAATTTTGTCTTGATTTGCTCAATGTGCAATTTGCCAGAATAGTATTTGCATCGTGACGTGTTGCTCCCGGATCCCGAGTACACATTCGATGATCCGACGATCAGGGCTGGGCAAAGCTCAAAATTTACTTGAAATATGAAACAAAGCAAAATTTGTTAAGCACAAAGCTCGAAGCTCTCAAAAAATCCAGAATTTTTAGAAGCCAAAGTTTAGCCCAGCTCTGATCCAGACACTTCTCGAACCGTTCCCCGACATTCATTTCCTTCTTCCCCTAAAATATTGTTTCCGATCCATGGCTCGGCATAAAGCGACAAAAACTGGTCGGATAGACCATTTGACTGGGACAAACTTTCACATTGTTATTTAACGCTCTGATTTTCTGTATCTTTATAAATGAAGAAAAGTCAGAGTACGGTTTTCCGATTAGATAACCTAATTACGGTATTCCGAACAACCTTTTCAGCAATCACAATGATTACGGAAAATCCGAGTACTTGATTCATACCCAAAAAAATTAGGGTGAATTTCATTTGTTTTATGATAAATTTTTTGCTTTTGCTGTTTTTGTCCCACCATTAATCATCAAATTTCTGATCAGTTTTTGCAGTGTCAGATGGGATAAATGAATGGGCTGCCTGGTGGTGGGAAGAGCTGCACAATTCATTTATTCATTTTTCATCATTATTTGCTTTTATTTGGTGTTGGGAAACCAATGAGAAATTTAGAACAAATTCACTCATAAAATAAAAATTAAAGGAAAAAGTTAAACAATTTTTGGCTTGTTTGTTAAGAAATTGAAGAATTCATAAACTGTATAATGTTTCTTTTCATTTTTAAATAATTAAAAATGCCAAAATCAATTTAAGAAAACAATCGAACGCCTTCAATCCGACCAAACAATGTATGTGCTCCTTCTTATCCATGTCATTCTATTGCGTGCCACGAACGGTGAGCATACAATTTTTGAAAAAAAAGATTTTCTGTAAATGTTTGAATATCGTCATGGCAGACAATGCCAGACATCCGCCGGGTATGAGCCCAAATTCCTTTTTTGTAAAGCCGACACATTTTTTGAAGCGAAGCCTGGGGCAGCATTCAAATTTTTTGATTATTGTATTGGAAACTCTGCAGCACACTTGGGCTTTTGAATGAGCCCAACCAAGCTAATTCATTGAATTTTCAGTGTGTTATTTTGATTAAAGTTACAGTATAGCGTCCCCAAAAGTTTTGAAACTACGGAAACTGGATATCGTACTGTGTACATTCTTTCTGTGTCAAAAATTTTTTTTTGAAAAAACCTGGTCCTGGTGCTGGGCTATGGTATTAGAAAAACTTGGACTCCAAGATTTCTAGGACTATTAGGATTTTTTGACCCCCGGGTCCGGTCTGTTTGAGCTAGAAACCGCCCTTAAAACTGCTGAAATTTAATCGTTTTCTTAGGTCAAAATTTGTATTTGCTTACAAAACACCAACAATTGGCCCCTGATGATGATTTTAGCGCTTGAATGTTGGCAAGGCTTGAACGAAACAACGACACCTGGTGGCACTACACATCTTATGGCCTTAGGGAAATGTCCGGCGGGTTACGAGCGTTGCAGCAAACTCGCCTGCTCGATGGATGAGAAGGCTTTGGAAGGATTACCTGATGTTCCTCCGGGAAGTGCGTTTTTTATAAAAATATAGGAGCCGAGAATTTAATTCAAAAACGAAAATTTTGCACACTTATGAAATACACCCATCACATCTTGGACCGGCCCCCATCGGGTGAACTGTAGTGAACGCCCCACGCCAAAATGACGCCGAAATGATATACTTAATCGTTTTCTCGAGTAACTATGCACGAAAAACTAGGGTTGGCCGGGACCGGGGTTTTTTGGGGAAAGCCGAGATCGGGATTGAGAAAATTAAAACCTGGAGATTTAAAAGGGGGAAAATTAATCAAATCCCGGTCAAAAAATCGGGACTAATGGTCAAAAAAACAAAGATTTGTCAGAAAAAATCGGAATTATAAAAGTGGAAAATTCAGTTCCAAATTTGGAGACTTCAGTACCAGTCCCGTGTTGTGAAAAAGTGCCATATTGAATTTCATGAAAATTCGGAAAAATGCCTAAAATATGGATTTTTAGGCTTAAGTCTAACAAACCCCAAGTCTCTAACTTTTCCCCTGTTAGTTCTAATTCAGTCCAAACACGGAGAGTAATTTTCCGAAAATTGTCGGAGAGCAATTTACCAAAGAGCAATTTACTTAGACTCGCAGTTTTTACGAAACGACCTAGCACCTTTATGGGCCTTCTTTTATGGTCCCATATTATGCAAAAAAAATGTTAAAACATGAAAATCCCGGCTCTAGAAATAGCCATTTGCAACTGAGGCCCTGCACCAGTTTTTCGATCCATTTGCGCAATTTTGGCGTGGGCGTTCAAACAGTTTTTTCCCTGATGCCAATCAATTCGTGTTGAAAACAGCAAACATAGAGCTAATAGTTGAACTGAATATTTTGTTTGGTTGCATATGTATGAATAGGCAAACCGGATCTCCAAAAGAATGCTAACAATATTCCGTTTTGTTTTTTTAATTCAAATTGCTCAGCAAAAAGCGTAACGTCAACGATCAAGGCGTGTTTGCCAGCGATAGGCGAATGTGAGCTGCAGCCTAAAGAAGGAATCGACCCCACTGGAGCCGCTTTCATGACACTTAAAAAGTACTGCAAAATGTCGTGCTGTGAAAGCGACGCATGCAACGGTGAAAGCAACGCACGCAACCGTGAAAGCAACGCACGCAACGGTGAAAGCAACGCACGCAACCGTGAAAGCAACGCACGCAACAGTGAAAGTAACGCACGCAACCGTGAAAGCAACGCACGCAACGGCACGCTCGGACTGCGCTCCCTCGGCACGGTCGCTGCAATTATGGCACTATTTGCGGGTAAACAACATTCGTCTAAACTCAATTGTTGGCATTGGCATTTAAATCGAAAGTAAAATAAACTTTCAACTTTTAGTGTTTTACGTCCGTTGGAACTGATTGAGAGGAGAATGAACGAAGCTGAATACAAAATCCAAACATCGACAATTACCCAAAGATAATTTGAATGTTATGGATGATTTTTTCAAGAATAAATTATGCATTTGGAACCGATACATATTTATTTATTTATGTGTAAAAAAGTAACAGAGTTTTCTCCAAAGCCAACTAACGCAATTTGATCAAATTTTAATTGCCGACAATCCGCAAATTTTTGTGGTTTTTGTCCTAATATAAGGATCAAACTATAGTAAAGCTGTGAGCTTGGCTTCGGAAAATGGCCTCCCTGGGGTCCCTTGTGATCGATATTTATTTTTTAATCATTATGACACATCTCTTATTTATTTTTTTTTAAAAATTTAGTGGGTGCGGAATAACAAAACAAAACAATAGAACACCGCCTAATGATTTATTTCAAATAAACTTTTGAAGAATATTTAAAAACCTACTCACAATAAGCATGTTAAAAGAAAAGAATAAACGATTTTATGGAACAATAAATTAATATAAAATACGATTTGATATAGGCAATTATTCCATATAAACATTCAATAAATAAAATTGGGATCGTATTAAACAATTCAGACAATCGCTTCACGCCCTCGCTCCTTTTTGTCCGGAAATTTGGAAGCCATTGGCCTATTCTTTGTCCCAATGATTCTCTGGCGCCTTTCCCCCCTCCTCAAATTTTTTTAGAAAATTCTGATAAAAATTTGCTCAGAAAAGCAAAACTTGTCAACAACAAGATTTTTTTGAAGAATTTTTCGCTTTTCTAAAAGTTTTAGTAATTTTCTTTGGGCCAAGTCAAACATGACGAGAAATTACAAAACCTTCACTCTTGAGATTTTTGAGGATGATGAATGAATTTGAAAAAAAAATTATATGTTTTATGATTGCCCAGTAGAAGGCATTGCTGAAATTTTTATGAAAAAAAATTGTTATGAACAAAATTTTCTTTACCCCCGATCCCCGACCCTACCACACCCTATTAAAGTCGTTTTTCCTTATTTTTGCAGAAATTTCAACCGATTTAAAAACCGCTTTTAAATTCTTAATTTTTAGGTTCTGTTGACGAATTCGTAATCAGTGCAACAAAAAAACATTCATATTTTCAGAAAATTTTTAGAATCTATGGTGCCCGGACAATTGGACAGTCGTGGAGAAAGATGCGGCCATTCGTGCCAAAATTATTTTAATTGTTAATTCTGAGATTGGCAGACATTTGCGCCGCGGACATTTGCGCCGCAGACATTTGCGCCGCGGACATTTGCGCCGCAGACATTTGCGCCGCAGACATTTGCGCCGTAAGCCAAAATGGACATTTGCGCCGCGACACTTGCGCCGCAGACATTTGCGCCGCGGACATTTGCGCCGCTTGCGCCGCAGACATTTGCGCCGTAAGCCAAAATAGGACATTTGCGCCGCGACATTTGCGCCGCGCAGACATTTGCGCCGGACATGGGAAAATTCTACATTTGCGCCGAGAAAAAATCTAACTCAAAATTAAAAAATTCGGAAAGTATGGGGCATAGGGCCAAGGCTCAAAATCACTCAAAAAGGGATTCGTTAGGCAGAGGACTAAACCATCCTGGCTTGGGGTTTGTTAGGCTTAGGCCTAAGCCACCCTAGGTTCGGGTTCGTTAGGCTTAGGTCTAAGACACCTAGGTTGGGGTTCTTAGGCTTAGGCCTAAGATTGGAATTATTGATGAAAATAAGTGAATCTTAAAATAAA
>MEIZ01000080.1:195260-209162 GCA_001723225.1 Globodera ellingtonae | reverse complement strand
TTGCGCCGAGAAAAAATCTAACTCAAAATTAAAAAATTCGGAAAGTATGGGGCATAGGGCCAAGGCTCAAAATCACTCAAAAAGGGATTCGTTAGGCAGAGGACTAAACCATCCTGGCTTGGGGTTTGTTAGGCTTAGGCCTAAGCCACCCTAGGTTCGGGTTCGTTAGGCTTAGGTCTAAGACACCTAGGTTGGGGTTCTTAGGCTTAGGCCTAAGATTGGAATTATTGATGAAAATAAGTGAATCTTAAAATAAAAATACGTTCCCCCATATGCTTTTTCAATTCGCGGCGCATGTCGCGGCGCACATGTCGCGTTTACCCCACGGCGCAAGTGTCCGCGGCGCAAATGTCTATTTTTGGCTTGCGGCGCAAATGTGCGGCGCAAATGTCGCGGCGCAAATTTGGCTTGCGGCGCAAATGTCCGCGGCGCAAATGTCTGCGGCGCAAATGTCCGCGGCGCAAATGTCTGCGGCGCAAATGTCGCGGCGCAAATGTCTCGGCGCAAATGTCCGCGGCGCAAATGTCTATTTGGCTTGCGGCGCAAATGTCCGCGGCGCAAATGTCTGCGGCGCAAATGTCCTGCCACGAATTCTGACTGACATTTAAATTATTTCCAACATTCAGCCTGAACAAGCGTATAAAATGTTTGGATAAAAAGTGTGAGTGTGAATATTATTTTGTCTCGATTTGGTTTATTTTTAATCCCGGGTAAATATGTTGAAAAAGCTTGAAAGACCGACCGGGAGCATTTTTAAGAGCCTCATCACCAATGGCAAAATCGCATTTTCCTGAAATCCTAATCACGCAGCCTTGGCACCACTTTATGACTGAGTTCCAACCCTAACTCGAAAATCTTAGACTAACAACAAAAGGCATACAACCGATTTTGATCTCTTAAAAATTGCCAAAATTTTATAATCTTTAGGGAATTTCATTAAATTACCCTATCCTTTTTTTCTATTTTTGTTTTATGTAAATGTAAAATATTCGCTTTTTGCTTTCGCTGTTTTTGTTCTATCAGTGTGTTAATCAGGCGTGGTCACGGTTACCCGTAACCGCGGCTATCCGCGGTTACCCGCGGATAACCGCGGTTAACGGTTATGAATTTTATAAGGTCGCGGTTACGGACGGTTAACGGTTATGACCACTAAAACCGCGGTTAACCGTCGCATCCGTTATTTTTGACTGCCTTTTAATTTCTTTGACTTTTATTCACATTTCACCAAAATACATTATTTGTCCAGTGGCCTAGTGTGTAAAACTGTTATACCGATTTTATTTGGTCGAGGTTCTAGCCCCTTTCCCTGTAATCATTTTAGATTTATATTTTAATATCCCTCTTTTTTAGTATTCTTACAATTTTTTGCAAAAATTTTAGCTATAAAAAGTAAAATTCTAYGTATTTACATAAATAATTAGTTCATTTTATAACTCAATTACCTAAAATTCGGACGATTTTTCTCAGCATAAGTCGTTAAATATTCGATTTTTTCCCTCGGCGGCGCCTATCGACACCGCCGACCTCCCACCCCTACAAAAGCAGAATTTGCAACAAAAAAAAAAATTTAAAATCGAAAATCGGCAAAAATTTTCGAAAATCCATGGTTTTCCAACCCCAAATTGTTGAGAAAAATTGTCGGTGGAGAGAAATATGATTAAAAACACATATTTCATGCGAAAAAATCAATATTTACTTTATTTTGAACCATTTTAAAAAATGTCTGGTTTTTGGCTCTAAATCTGTGTTTTTGGTTCAGGACTGTTATTGAAAAATAACATGAAAGATTATAAAATTAAAAAATGGTTTTATTGACAAAATCTGATAAAAATCACTTGTTAGGTTCAATACACGTCAATTTTGATTGAATTTTAAAAGACGACACAACACAATTTGAAAAAATTAGTTTTGAAAAATCAATTTTTTGAAATCTGAAAAACTTTAATAATTTTTAAATAATGCGGCTAACCGCGGCTAACCGCGGGCGGTTAACGGTTATGGAATTTTAAAAGGTCGCGGTTACGGGCGGTTAATGGTTATGAGATTTTTAAGACGGGCGGTTACGGACGGTTAACGTTTCTAAGTGTTTGAGGACGGGCGGTTACGGTTAAGGAAATTCATAACCGTGTCCAGGCCTGGTGTTAATCATCCAATTTCTGATATGTTTTTGTGGTGGGCTGCCTGGTGGTGGGAAGAGCAGCACAATTCATTCATTTGCTTCTATTTGGTGTTGGAAAAGCAATGAAAAATTTCGAACAACTTCAATGTTTTTAAATAATTCCAAATTTAATTTTAAGAAAAAACAATCTAACGTCCCGACAAAAAACAATGTATGTGCTTCTTCTTCTCCTTGTCATTCTCTTGCGTGCCACGAACGGTGAGCATACAATTTTTGAAAAAAGGATTTTCTGTAAATGTTTGAATATCGTCATGGCAGACAATGCCAGAGATCCGCCGGGGATGAACCCCGAATTCGTTTTAAAGCCGGCTTTTTGAAGCGAAGCCTGGGGCATCATTCAAAAATTTTGTTTTTGTAATTGGAAACTCTACAGACTTAGACTTCCGAATAATATCCCAAGCTCATTCATTGACTTTTCAGTGTTGTTTGGTTTGATTAAAGCTACTTAACGTTTCCAAAAGTTTTGAAACGCAAAAACTGAATCGTTCTGTTGCTCCGCTCATTTCTTGAGTACATAATTTTTGTTTGCTCTGAAGATATATCTGAACGTTCTGTTTTTAAACAATCTTTTTCTGTATGGGACAGAATAATTCTTATTAAGATTAATTTTTTGTTGATATTTTTAGTAATTTAGAGATTTTAACAGAAAGTCTGTGGTGCGGGATTGGCGGAATGTTAAAATAGTTATTCGGAAGAATGTAATAAAATACGGGATTTGCGCCTTGCGCCTTACCAACAATTGTTCTGATGATTTTTAGCGCTTCAATGTTGGCATGGCAATTACGCAAAACCGAACCCTCTTGGCACTAAACAGGGTATGAAACTGGGGCCTTGCCCGGTGGGTTTCCGTTGCATGAAAATGGACTGCTCGATGGATGAGGAGGATTTATGAGAACAACCACTACCGCCGATCTTTCCTGCGGAAAGTGCGTTAATTTAGGAGCCGAAAATTTAATTCAAAACAAAAATTATGGAGACACCTTGGAAATACGCACATCACATTCTTCTTGGACCGCCAATCGGCGGGTGAACTGTAGTGAACGTACGCGCCCCACTCCAAAATGGCGCAAATGCTACATAACCATGATCTAACTAGATTTATGGACATTTTTGGGTCCGGAATCCGGATGCCGGACATTTTTAAGCCTATATGAACGATTTTTTTTGCTCATTTTTTAATCAGTGGTACAACTGAGTCCCTCCCAAAAAGACACTTCAGTCCCGGGTCTATAACTCTTCAGGGAATGGTTGCCCAACAAAAATTTTTCCGGATTCTTATATTGCAGACCAAGAGGGGTGGGTCGATTGATATATATTTCGTTCGATTTTGAGTCTGGACCGTATGACCGATATTATCCCTCGATTGGTATATATTTGCGGCATTTTGGATGGTGGCACGACTTTTCGTCAATGGACTTCTCGTCAATGGACTTTTCGTCAACGGACTCTTCGTCAATGACTTTTCGTCAATGGACTCTTCGTCAACGCTTTTCGACATTGGACTATTCGACAACGACATGTCGTCAATAAGAAAGAATTAAATAAAACAACAAATTTTAATTAAATTTAAGCCAACACCAAATTTTCGGAATAGTAAAGGTTACTTGTCTCGCAAAAAAAAGATTTAAGAAGGTTTTACGCAATTCTGAGAAGTACTCGATGAGGTAGCTGATCACGAATACGACAACAGATTCATCATGTGACATCATCTGATTATGATTTCAACATCTATGATTTTTTGGGAAATTTTAAAAATGCAGCAAAGGCCTCAAAATTATTCAAAAACATAAAATTACAATGAAAAGGCAAGTAATGATCGAATCGTGCTTTTCGGATGATTTTGAGCGTGTTTTTGAAGGCAAAATTGATTTCTGAAAAATTTTTGAAATTTCGAAAAACCTTCGAATTTGGGTCCAGGGTTCGAAATTGGTCGAAATGGAGGTCAGAACCGGCTTCTTCGCCCCGAATAACCTTAGTCTTGAAAATTTGGTGTTGGCTTAAATTTAATTAAAATTTGTTGTTTTTATTTAATTCTTTCTTATTGACGACATGTCGTTGTCGAATAGTCCAATGCCGAAAAGTCGTTGACAAAGAGTCCATTGACGAAAAGTCGTTGACGAAAAGTCATGGAACCTTTTGGATAAGTAGGGGTCAACTCCAACTCCGTCCCAGCCAACTCCGTCCCCGACCAAAAAGGGTAACTCTGTCACAAAACAAAAATTTTCACAAAATGACTTTTTCAAAGAAAAATTAATATAAAACAAATGAAAAGTAACACCAAAGCCGGGGAGAATAAGTGGGGAAAAGTTAGAGAAACCTAGGGGTTCATGTAGGCTTAGGCCTAATTTGTAAGTCACCCTAGCTTGGGGTTTGTTAGGCTTAGGCCTAAGCTAATCCGGCATTGGAGTTACTTAGAAGTCGTTTTCCTTAATTTTCAAAAATTTTAACCGATTCAAAAACCGTTTTAAATTCTCGATTTTTATTTTTTATTGACGAATCGTAATCATTGCATTAAATAAAATATTTCTAGACTATGTAAGAATAAAAACCTTTTCCAAAAATGTTGACCAAAAGGGTCCTCCCTAAAATTTGTAGCTGGCACGGAGTTGACCCGTTTGATTTTGGGGCCGTTCACTATAGTTTTTTCCTTGATGCCAAGCAATTCGTAGAAGTAAATAAAGCTAATAGCTGAAAATTTTTAAACGAAACATTTTTTGTTTGGTCGAAATGCATATACGAATAGGCACACCAGATCTCCAAAAGCCAACAATTTTTGTTGTTTTTTTAAATTCAAATTTCTAAGCAAAAAGCTACACGGAAACGCACAAGACCTGTTACCCGACGGAGCTCGACTGCGAGCTGCCTGAACTTATGAAGCCATATGAAAAGAGCTGCAAAGTGTCATGCTGTGACAGTAACGCATGCAACGGCACGCTCGGACTGCGTTCTCTCGGCACGGTTGCTGCAATAGTGGCATTCTTTGCGGGTAAACAACATTCGTCTAAACTCAATTGTTGGCATTGGCATTTAAATTCAAAGTAAAATAAACTTTCAACTTTTAGTGTTTTTTGTCCGTTGGAACAACTGATTGAGAAAAGAACAAAGAATGAATCAGCAAAATCCAAACATCGACAATTACCCAAAGATAATTTGAATGTTATGGATGATTTTTGAAGAATAAATTATGCATTTGGAACAGAGACATACATATTTATTTATTTATGTGTAAAAAAGTAACAGAGTTTTACCAACATATTCGAAGTCTCCCCTCCTTTGATAGAGTTGGGTTATCTACCGTAGAAGCGGGAATTTTTTGGGTAAACGAAAAGTTTTGCGCTGCGGTTATATGAAAAAGTTTTCGTTCCAAAAAATTCAACTGAAATTATGCCAAAGCCATCTAGCACAATTTTGACGACTCGTTCGCTTTTTATTGACTCATTCACTTTAATAAAAAACCCCTCAAAAATTCCAACTTTGTGCGTAGAACACGAATCGCGACAAATAATGTCACAGATCGATCAGGGTGAAAATCAAATAAATGCATCCTTTTAATTATTAAAATTTGAACCTTTTTACCTTCCGGCAAAAGCAAATCTTTCACAATGCCTTAAGCCATATAACCCTGAAAAGTTTCGTCGTTTTTTTAACTTCACCATTATTTTGGAGTTTTCCCCACTAAAATAGTGGCTAAATTATTTTAAGCAAAAATGCCTTTTCGACACTATTTAGCCTTTTAAATTTTCATAAAAAATGCTAAAAAGTAAGTCCCATCCCATCGCTACCTATTGAAGGTTCCAAAGGATTTGGGAGGGCTTTGGTTTTGGATCAAAGGGTTTGGGATGTTTTGGTTTTTGGCCAAAGGGTTGCTTGGTGCAAAGCACATTAATACATATAATTTTTTGTAATATTTCAAATCAGCATATAATAAATTTCGGTTCACATAACAGATTGATTTATATATAAAACATTTATGTATTTTTTTTGGGGGGGGGGGGCGTGGTGATGATCACTGATCAGTGATCACGATCTTTAATTTAGATGTTAATTTAGTAATTTCCGAACTATGTCTTCTCCCCCAACGGCTGTCGAAGGCGATCCGACGGTGACGGAAAAGATTGTGGAGCAGCAACAGAAAGACCCCGCAGGGGAAGTGGCACAGCACGCGCAGACGGCCGTTTCAGCGCTGGCACCCGCCGACTCATCGCACGCTGAGTTGGCCGCCGCAACGGACAAAATGATGGACGAAACGGCAAAGCTGGACGACTTCTACCAGTTGGGCAAGTACACGTACAGTAAGTTTTTTTTATTCTGTTCTTACTGTAGAGATCATATTTGCAAGTTTTTCCCAGCTTGTTGAATCAATTTTAGCGTAATTTACCAAAATTTCAATCAAAATTATGATGAAATTTTTGATCTATTTATTCGCAAAAAACGTGTCAGGACGAAATGCCAACCGGTCAAAATGCCAACCAGGCATAAAAGGGTCAAAATACAAAATCTGTCAGTTGGCATTTTGACCATTTAGTTGTAATTTTGTTGCCGTTTAGATGGCATTTTGTCCGTTTAGGTGGCATTTTGACTGTCCAGGCTTAGTTGGCATTTTGACCTAGCGCCACAAAAAATTTTTAATTTGAGGAATAAAAAATAAGTTTATTTTTTAGTTGTGTGCTTGCTGGCCGAACTGCTCATCTTGGCCCAGGTAGGGTAAAAGTAATTGTTAAAAAAATATAAAATAAGTTCATTTATCAATTTTCGAAAAATTGTCTCGTCAGGCGGGCAACATGCTGTACATGACTTATGCTGGTGCTGCACCAACACTGGTCTCATGCGGTCAACACGTATTTCCGGATGCCGAAAAACCGAATTTGCGATGCAAAGCGTGCGTTAAAACTCGAGACCGATCGATGCTTTTACATTAATTCGGGAATTTAAACAAAAAATAAAAATTTTTGTTGTCTTTCAGAAGCCATTACATGAATTGCACTCAGCAGAACACTGTGTGGGATGTGCAATTTCGTTCAGTCAATGTCGAATTTGATTATCACTGGTACAATTTAAATGCAATAAATGCAAATCTGTTTACCAAATTTTCAGCGGGACACAGACGGTCAAACAGTCCATTTCTTATCAGGTGAATTTATGTATTTTTTGTTGGGGTACTGTACTTTTTGGGCACTGTATCACTCAGTTCCTCTGGTGTTTCAAGAAGTTTTCGGGGGCGTAGAATCCTGCCCCCAATGGCACATTCAACAAAAAGGCTGGCGAGAAAAGACATACATATGTTCGGCCTACTGTACTTTCTGGGTTACTGTTTTCTCTGCACATTTATCTCTCCTTTCTCTTGATTACTGTACTTAGTGGTCTGATCGTTAATCATTTTTTGTATGCTTTTTCGATGGTCGGCGTCATTTTCGGCTCCGTGTGTTCGGCTTCCTGTCCGACTCGTACGGGCGTCGAAAGATCATGCTGATCGCGCTGATCCTTTGCATTCTGTCGATGGTGGCCACGTCGTTCACCAACATTTGTTGTCATTTACCATCGTCCGATTTTTCGTCAATTTCTTCAATGCCGGCACAATGGTCAAATTTCTTTTTGAAATTTACAATTTAAATTTTGTCAAGGTCATTCTGGTGGTGTTCACGTCGGAGCATTACCCGAAGAAGCATCGCTTTTGCTTGACCAACTTGATCACGTGGTAGGGGCGAAATTCTCCTTCATGATCTTTGGTCCGCAAAAAATCTGAAAATTTTTCTTTAATTTTTAGGTCACCGAATTTTGTGATTTTTGCAATTATGGCCTGGGCCGCGGGCGATTGGCGCACTTTGCAACGCGTTTCCGCCGCTTTTGCCACTCCGTGCATTCTGATTTTGGCATTTCTCAGCGAGTCGCCCCGTTTTTTGGTCCAATGCCGACGGATGGCCGACGCAAAGGCGGCAATTCTTCGAATGCATCGCATTGACGGTGAATAAAATGTTTAAATTTAATTAAAGTTAATATTAACATCGGAATGTTAAAAAATCCGGGTCAAATGACCCAGGACCAGGGTTGCAGCGGATCATCCGAAATCCGTTATCCGAAATCCGGTGTTTTTCCCAATCCGAAATCCGTATCCGACTTTTTCCCAATCTGCTGCAACCCTGCCCGGGAATACGGATTTTCTCAGCTCTATTGAACCCGGACAGGGTCAAAAAACCCGGGTAGTACTGAAATTCCTGGTAAGTCCTGGCTGTTCTAAAATCATCAGGATCCGGCCTACCGGACCCTGAAAAATTCGGGTGAGGTCCCCGAGTTTCTGTCCGAAAAAAAATTTGGGTCCAATGACCTATACACGGATTTTCGGAACTCTATCGGATCCGGACCGGGCCCGGATCAAACAATCCGGGTGTACTGAAATTCCTGGTTGTTCTATCCGGACCCGAAAAATCCGGGTCAGGTCCCCGAGTTTCTGTCCGAACTCTCCGGTTAATATTCTTTCAAAAATTCAGGCCGGCATTGTGACGAGTCGGTGCTTGACGCGGTGTTGGCACGAGAAGAGCGCCAACACGCGGCGACCAAAGGGCA
This sequence comes from Globodera ellingtonae, assembly GCA_001723225.1. Taxonomy (NCBI): domain Eukaryota; kingdom Metazoa; phylum Nematoda; class Chromadorea; order Rhabditida; family Heteroderidae; genus Globodera; species Globodera ellingtonae. Next base: position 200,422 of record MEIZ01000080.1, on the reverse strand, counting down.
GAAGAAATACAATTATGTGAGCATTTATATTTATAAAATTAAATTAAAATTTTATTGTTTTTTTAAAAATATTTTAAATAAATTAAATTATCAATTTCAGCTTCACCTCTTTTACACTTGGCGTTTTGTGCGCTATACGACGGCTGTGTTCATTTGGCGATATGCGCTTCAAATGGCTTGGCCGAAAGTTTGCGCATTTCCTTGCCGATGCTCTTGCAGCAACGGCACTGCTGCTGTACATCACCCTGGACTTGACCGGTGGGTAGTCAGGGTTATCCGGAATACGGGTTCTGGAGGTTATCGTTATCAGGGTTAGCCGGAATACGGGTTCTGGAGGTTACCGTTATCAGGGTTATCCGGAATACGGGTTCTGGAGGTTACCGTAATCAGGGTTATTTGGGATACGGGTTCTGGAGGTTATCGTAATCAGGGTTATCCGGAATACGGGTTCTGGAGGTTACCGTAATCAGGGTTATTTGGGATACGGGTTCTGGAGGTTATCGTAATCAGGGTTATGCTGCTGTACATCACACCATGGACTTGACGGATGGGTAGAAAGGGTGGTACCGTAATCAGATTTATTTCCAAAAAGTTTATTCGTAATAATAGGAATACCGTATTATTGTGATTGCTGAAAGCTTATTCGAATACCGTACTCTGGGTTATATGGATACCGCTATCAAAGTTATTTGTTGTATACTGTTGCACAATTTTTTATAGGCCTTAAGTCTGAACTTCCTTTTGTGGCTAATTGGTCTTTGCTGTCCGTGTTCGGCTTCTGTTCACTGCTTTATACCACAACTGTGAGTGATCGGATTCTGATCATACATTATTTGATCAAAATTAATAAATAAAATAAAATGTGATTGGGCATCAAATTTTGAATTCAATTATAACCAGTATAGGTTTTGACTGCTAACGAGCTGTTCCCCACTGCTGTTCGAAGTAGATCCTTTACGGCTGGCCAAGTGCTTGCGCAGGTTGGCATTGCGTTGGTGACACCTCCACTCTTTTTTTTGGTTATTTCAATAATTTTAAATTATTATTAAATTGATTAAATTTCAGACCGATTTATGGGCACTTCTGCCCTATTTGGTGTTGATGGTGCTGGCCATTGCAGATTCCTTTTATTTCCAGGCAATTAAACCTTCCCCGACGTCGGGGTTAACATTTTCGGGGGTTCGGGGGCTAAAAGCCCGACAAACTTTGAAGGTTTTTTAACTAAAAACCCCGAAAATTCAGAAATTCGGAGTTCGGGGACGAAAAAACCCCGTCCAAACATGTCGGGGTCGTTGGTGTTAACCCAAAAAGTTACCTTTTTTTTTGCTCATCTCTCCGTCTGCTAACTTTTTGTCTCCCCAATTTGTCAGTTTAATGTTGATGAGACAAAGAATCGGCCGATGGGCTCCAAATTTCCGGACAAAGAAGAGCGCATTCTCTACGGCAAATTCCGTCGGGCAAAAGGCCGCAAATCGGACGTGGAGCTTTTGCCTCGGGGGGAAACGGCGGCGACAACCGCTGGCATACCGGAATAACGATTTGGGAATACACCGGCCGTAGCATTTGTAAGGAAGTTTGAAAATTCAGTCCCAGAAAGGGCATTTCAGTACTAGTGCCGATTCCCTAGTATCAGGGAAGGGCGGGATTCGTTGTTTTGGCTTTTTTCCGTTTCGTTTTTTAGCCATTTTTACCGTTTTTCATGGAGTTCCGCCCATTCCTTTTACTCATCAATGGACCCATGTTCTGTATGCCTGAATTTGAATTTTCAAAGATTTTATTTACTTCTTGAGTATTATTTGAAAATATATAGAAAAATCCGAATTTTACTAGTAAAATTTGAAAATCTTTTTTTAAATAAAAACAAGGAAAACTGTATTTTAAAATCTACCAGTAAAAAAAGGCAAATTTTACTTAGCTTAAAATTCAAATTACACTAACTCCTCCGCTGGAATATTTTAAAATAATGCTGGAAAAAAATTGAATAATCCTATTCATAGGTATTCAAATAATACGCCAACATTTATTTTTATTTATTTTTTAATTCTTAGGGAGACAGACATCCTTTTTTTGTGATGGTCAGTCGCGCGAACGGGAGGAGGTTTTCTTTCAAGTGAATTGGGATTAGTGTCTTCTAGGGATGCTCGGGAATTGAAATTTACCGAGAACCGAGATCGAGACTCTCGAGCATCTCTAGTGTATTCTCTGCAAGTGGAATGTTTAATTATGTGATTGATGATGCTGCAAATGCAAATTCAATGTCGGCATTTAATAAACGACAAAATAAATTATGTGTATTTTTATTTTTTATTATTATTTTAACTCTGGCAGAACATTTCTTTTAGTTTCAGTTTTATTTTCCCCTTGAAAAGAGCAAAAAAAAGTCTCGGGCATGGGTCTCGAACTCGGAGGTGTGCGGCGGCGGCCGGGAAAAATGTGAAGAATTTTGGCGGAATGTTCCGGTCGGGGTCAGTTCGGCGCGGCCCAGTTCGGCGCCGACAAGTTTGAAACGTTATAACTTTTTGCTTATTTGCCCAAATCAAACAATCTTGGTATCATTCAAAAGCACTATGTCTGTAGATTCTATAAAAGAAAAGAGCTAAGCGATTCGACTTAAACAAAGGAAGTTATGACGCCACAACGACAAGTTGGCACGAAAAATGGCAATTTTCACACGTTTTAAGCTATAAATTTTTTTTGAAACGACGAACCGGTTAGCTTTACCTTGATCAAAGGTTCATCATACTGAGAGTTTCTGAATGATATCAATTTTGTTTGATTTGCTTGCCTAAAAACCAAGTTATGACTGATCGCGCCGAACTGGGCCGCGCCGAACTGGGCGGATGCGGAATGTTCAGCAATTTTTTTGAACAAAAAAATATTCAAAAATTAGGCAAATTTCAAAAAGAAAAATCACAAAAATATGGCAAGTAAAAACCTATTTTTTCTGTTTTCGTTTATTATTTACTTCTCAAATTTCTTACAAAAATTTTTTCTTTCGTTTCGTATGAGCACGGGCTTCGCCCAGGGAGAACAATAAATGCACAAACTCAAGATAATACATCAAAAATACATTGTAACAATTCGATGATTTAAAATTATTTGAAGATGAAATTGAGGAGTAAAGATTACAATATGTTCACATCTCCAAAAAAAGCAAAAAAAAAAATTGTGAGACAAATTTAATTTTTTTTAGTAAAAAAAATGAGGATTTGTATCTCCGATCAGTCGCCCTCCCTGCCCATCATGTTCAAGACGAACTTTCACTGCTTCCCGTCCTCCGGCGAGGTTGTCGCCGCCGTTTCCCCCCGAGGCAAAAGCTCCACGTCCGATTTGCGGCCTTTTGCGCGACGGAATTTGCCGTAGAGAATGCGCTCTTCTTTGTCCGGAAATTTGGAGCCCATCGGCCGATTCTTTGTCTCATCAACATTAAACTGACAAATGAGGAGACAAAAAAGTTATCAGACGGAGAGATGAGCAAAAAATATGTAAATTTTTGGGTAACACCAACGACCCCGACATGTTTGGACGGGGTTTTTTCGTCCCCGAACTCCGAATTTCTGACTTTTCGGGGTTTTTAGTTGAAAAACCTTCAAAAATTTTGTCGGATTTTCGTCCCCGATCCCCAAAAACCCCGACTTTCGGAGTGCCAACCCTAGTTTAATTGCCTGGAAATAAAAGGCATCTGCAATGGCCAACACCATCAACACCAAATAGGGCAGAAGTCCCCATAAATCGACCTGAAAATTTAACATATTACCTATTTATTGATCAATTTTCAAACAAAAAATGACCAAAAAGAAGAGTGGAGGTGCCAACACAACGCCAACCCGCGCAAACACTTGGCCAAACGAGAAGGAAGCATTGCGAACACCGGTGGGGAACAGCTCGTTGGCGGCCAAACCCTGAAGGGTATATATAGATAATCAAATTTAGCAACAAAAACAAAATGCTTTTAACAATTTAATTACTGGGTTTAACAACAACGCCAGTAATGGCAGATAACTACTGTTCACTCACATTTGTGGTGAAAAGCACTGAACAGAAGCCGATCACGGACAGCACGGACCAATTAGCCACAAAAGGAAGCGCAGACTTAAGGCCTACAAAAATTGTGCAACAGTATACAAGTGTATGTAATGGATACAGACAGAACAAGCACCTTGATTACGGTGGAATCCCAAATAACTTTGATAGCGGTATCCCAAATAACCCAGAGTACGGTATTCGAAAGTCGAATAAGTTTTTAGCAATCATAATAAATAAAGCTCCAGAACCAGTATTCCGGATAACCCTGATAACGGTGACCCAAATCCCCTGATAACGGTAACCCAAATCCCTGATAACGGTAACCCAAATCCCCTGATAACGGTAACCCAAATCCCCTGATTACGGTAACCCAAATCCCCTGATTACGGTACCACCCTTGCCACGCACCGGTCAATTCCAGGGTGATGTACAGCAGCAGTGCCGTTGCTGCAAGTGCATCGGCAAGGAAATGCGCAAATTTTCGGCCAAGCCATTTGAAGCGCATATCGCCAAATGAAATGGCCAAATTCATGGAGTATCGAAAGGCGCCCGTCCTTTTATTTAATCAATTTAAAATTACATATTTGATTAAAAGCTTATAATGATATTATTTATTTAATAAATGTATATTTTTTCGTTCCTGTCAAATTAAATTATAAAATAATATAATTTAAACAAAAATCTGATTACCAAACGCCATTCATGTACAGAGAACCGGACCTACGGAAAATTTTTTGAGAAATATTATTTTGTTTCAATAATAAAAATTTAGTCATTTTTACAGTTTTTCCATGTTGAACAACAGCGAGTAATTCATCAACGAAACGACAAAAAAGCTGAGCGCCACAGCCGTCGTATAGCGCACAAAACGCCAAGTGTAAAAGAGGTGAAGCTGAAATTGATAATTTAATTTATTTAAAAATATTTAAAAATAATAAAAATAATTTTAATAAAATATAAATGCTCACATAATTGTATTTCTTCTGCCCTTTGGTCGCCGCGTGTTGGCGCTCTTCTCGTGCCAACACCGCGTCAAGCACCGACTCGTCACAATGCCGGCCTTTGAAAAAATATATTATCCAGAGATCGGACAGAAACTCGGGGACCTGACCCGGTTTTTCCGGGTCCGGATAGAA
>MEIZ01000080.1:181995-195190 GCA_001723225.1 Globodera ellingtonae | reverse complement strand
GAATTCCAACAGTTAAAAAAAATTTTGGTTAAATGATCGCGATCGCGTGATCGTGATCGCAATTATCGCCTTTTTGGGGCAGTTCGCCGATCGCGGATCGCCGTTCGCATTAAAAAATTTGAGATCGCCGATCGCGGATCGTCGATCGCATTAAAAAATTTGAAATCGCCGATCGCGGATCGCATTAAAAAATTTGAGATCGCCGATCGCAGATCGCCGTTCGCTTTTTTTTCGACGCGATTCCCATCCCTGATAGGTATGTCTTTTCTCGCCAGGCCACCCTTTTGCTTGAGTCAAAATTCAAAATGTGGAAGACATTTTTTTTTTAAAAGTACATTACCCCGGACAAAAATAAAAGGCAGAGACACCTGATAAGAAATGGTCTGTTTGACCGTCTGTGTCCCGCTGAAAATTTTGTTAAAAAATTAACATTTTTTATTGCATTTAAATTGTACCAGTGATAATCAAATTCGACATTGACTGAGCGAAATTGCACATCCCACCTAGTGTTCTGCTGAGTGCAATTCATGTAATGGCTTCTGAAAGACAACAAAAATTTTTATTTTTTGTTTAAATTCCCGAATTAATGTAAAAGCATCGATCGGTCTCGAGTTTTAACGCACGCTTTGCATCGCAAATTCGGTTTTTCGGCATCCGGAAATACGTGTTGACCGCATGAGACCAGTGTTGGTGCAGCACCAGCATAAGTCATGTACAGCATGTTGCCCGCCTGACGAGACAATTTTTCGAAAATTGATAAATGAAATTATTTTATATTTTTTTAACAATTATTTTTACCCTACCTGGGCCAAGATGAGCAGTTCGGCCAGCAAGCACACAACTAAAAAATAAAACTTATTTTTTAAATTACTCAAATTTAAAATTTTTTGTGGCGCTAGGTCAAAATGCCAATTAGGCCTAAACAGTCAAAATGCCAATTAGGCCTAAACAGTCAAAATGCCAATTAGGCCTAAACAGTCAAAATGCCACCTAAACGGTCAAAAAGCCATCTAAACGGACAAAATGCCATCTAAACGGACAAAATGCCACCTAAACGGTCAAAATGCCATCTAAACGGACAAAATGACAACTAAACGGTCAAAATGCCAACTGACAGATTTTGTATTTTGACCCTTTTATGCATGGTTGGCATTTTGACAGGTTGGCATTTCGGATAATTAATTATTTAGATGGTACCCCCCCCCCCTTTATGAACAAAGAAATTTAGTGTTCAATGTCGAGATAAACTAGTTTCTATAGGTTTTTCTGGTTGTAGAATCCGAATCCGACCTCGGTTTCGACCAATTTCGAAGCTCGGACCGGAATTCAAAATTTTTTTTTGAAAATGCCATTTTTTCTTAAATTCACCATTTTTGACTCAAAGTTGGTCGTTTGCATTCTAAGGACGTTTCCCGCCCCATTGATCAAGAATCTACTATCTAATCTATGATTTTGCATCTAGATTTTAATAATTAGCGCTTTAGTGTGCGTTTCTTTTCAAGTTGTTTTAAATGGCTGGACTCGAAGAACTCCGCAATTTCACCTTGAAAATTGGGTTCTTTTCGGTTATGTGTCAACAAAACAAAAAAAAATTATGTAGACAGCAAAAAGGGGTTTCTAAGGGTTTTCGGGGTCTTAGAATCCGAATCCGACCTCCATTTCAATCTATTCGAACCCCGGACATGAATTCGAACAATTTCATAGAAATTTTTTTTTCGCATTTCGCCATTAAGTAGTCGAAATGTCAATGAAATTTTCAAAATATTGTTGAATTCATGAAACCAAACTGCTCTATTCTTTAGTCTGAACAATGCAAAAATCCAAATAAAATTTAATGAAAAAATGTGAAAATTTTTTTTTCGAAAATTGTTCGGATTCGTGTTCATGGTTCGAAATTTGCTGAAATGGAAGTCAGATTCGGATCACTACGATCCCGAAAACCCCTAGAAACACCTTTTATTAACTTTGAAACAAAAAAATTTTTTTTTGTTGACACATAACCGAAAAGAACCGAAAATTGCATGAAAAATTAGGAATAAAAAAAATTTGAATTCCGGCCCGGGCTTCGGAATTGGTCGAAACGGAGGTCGGATTCGGATTCTACGACCCGAAGACCTATAGAAACTAGTTTATCTCGAAGCGACTCAATTTTTTTATAGGAAAATAACCCTATCAGAGTGGAGTATTTTGATAGGTTAACGGTCTCTGTAGCTTTTCATACCGGCGAGATAAAAATTCCCGAACCCGGTTAGGTCGACATTTCCGAAACCGGTTTTTCCGGTTTTAAACCGATTTGTTTGGAGTAAGGTCTCCGGTTTTATCCATCCGCCTAATAGCCTAGCTGATTCTGCGTCGAATACAAAAAACCGCATCCGAATCCGTCAACTCTTCGATTTTTTAAAAATCCTTGAATGCCACTTTTTTGGCCATTTTTTGACAAATTTACTGAAGGAAATGACGGAAAATTGTCGAAAAGTACAGCGAAAAAAGACAGAAAATTTTTGCGTTTTCAAGCCAAATTTCAAAAATTCATAAAAAGACGAAGAGTTGACGGATTCGGATGCGGTTTTTTGCATTCGATGCAGGACTAGCTAGCCTACATTTACACCGCTGGTAACGCGCAGCTATCTCCACGCCAAACCGGTTTAAAACCTGAATAACTCTTTTTGGCCTTTTTGACCAAACCGGTTCGAGAATTTTTATCTCGACGGTATGAAAAGCTACAGGAACCGTTTACGTAACAAAGTGTTCTACACAGATAGGAGTATTGCATATAGAAAAATCAGAATTTTTGAACCGCTTTAAAGAAAGTTGTACGGAGTCAAATCAAAAAGCGACATTTTTTATGATACGACCTAGTAAATAATACCCGCATTTCGTCCTGACACGTTTTTTGCGAATAAATAGATCAAAAATTTCATTATAAATTTGACGAAATAATCGGTAAATTACGCTAAAATTGATCAAGAAGTTGAGAAAAACTTGCAAATTATGATCTCTACAATAAGAACACAATAAAAAAACTTACTGTACGTGTACTTGCCCAACTGGTAGAAGTCGTCCAGCTTTGCCGTTTCGTCCATCATTTTGTCCGTTGCGGCGGCCAACTCAGCGTGCGATGAGTCGGCGGGTGCCAGCGCTGTAACCGCCGTCTGCGCGTGCTGTGCCACTTCCCCTGCGGGGTCTTTCTGTTGCTGCTCCACAATCTTTTCCGTCACCGTCGGATCGCCTTCGACAGCCGTTGGGGGAGAAGACATAGTTCGGAAATTACTAAATTAAACATCATTAAAGTTTGACATCAGTGATGGACGAACCCCAACTCGCTACACCACCAACTCGCTACTTTTTTTAAGCTTTTTTGCTAATAACTTGTTTCAAAGTCAACGAAATCAAAGATTTTTGTTATCATTCGAAAGCTTACAATTAGTAGAAGCTAACAAAAGCAAAAGCTAAGCGATTGGACTAATTTCAAAAAAGTTACGGCCAGTAAAGCTTAAAATTTGATTTCTTTAGCCGTAACTTTTTTGAAATTTGTCCAATCGCTTAGCTTTTGCTTTTGTTAGCTTCTACTAATTGTAAGCTTTCGAATGATATCAAAAATCTTTGATTTCGTTGACTTTGAAACAAGTTATTAGCAAAAAAGCTTGAAAAAAAGTAGCGAGTTGGGGGTGTAGCGAGTTGGCGGGTAGCGAGTTGGGTAAATACCATCAGTGATCATTAGGGCTGCGATTTATATGGATAAAAAATCTCGAAATATGGCCATAAAATATGGATCAAAAATTGCAAAATATGGACCAAATATGGACAAAAATTTCAAAATATGGAAGAAATATGGAGAAAATTTTTTCAAATATAGCAAAAAATGGGCAAGATTTCCTAATTGAACTAATAAGAGAAATTAAAATTTTTATATGTAAATTAATGGCATTTCAGAAAAATTTTGAAGATAAGCAGAATTTTAAAAATTTTCAATTTTATGGTGGAGAATTTTTAGTCACGAAAAAGTCAATTTTTAGGGGTGCATTTTTTGAAATTTTGAAAAAGTCGATCCTCAGAGGTGTATTTTTCGTTTTTACTGCATTTTTGTTAAGGAATTTTTGAAAAAAGGGCGAAATATGGAAAAAATATGGAATATGGATAAAAATCGCGAAATATGGATTATAAAATGGGCTCTAGAAGCTCCAACCAAAGCAAAACACTATTTCTGGCATTTATACGCTGTTCCGAGTGCGCAAAAAAAATATGGATTTCCATATAAATCGCAGCCCTAGTGATCATCCCTTCCCACCCATCAAAAAATAGAAACATATACATATGTACATAAATGTTTATATTATAAATTTAGTGTAATTAGAGAATTTAAAGAATTAAAAAGAATGATTTAAGTAGGGCTGGGATTTATATGTTCCAAAACGGACAAAATATGCAAAAAATGGCAAAAATATGCAGCCCCGAAAGTGGCACTTTTAGTGTCATTTCAACCGCCAGCACAACTCATCGCTAGGGATGGGATTTATATTGCTAAAAATGACAAAATATGTGCTAAAAATTAGAGATCTACGGGGTGTAAACTGGTCAAAAAATTTTTTTTTTAAATTTCATTTTTGTGGTAAAAAATTGGCTACTTTTTTTCCTTTATGTGAAAAAAAAATTTTTTTTTGTTCAAAGTCGATAAAAAGCTCTTTCTTAGGGGGTTCGGGGTCGTAGAATCCAAATCTGACTTCCATTTCGACCGAATTCGAACCCCAAACCCGAATTCGAACAATTTTCAGAAAATTTTTTTTTTGCGTTTTTCCATTAAAATCGTCGAATGTCGATGAATTTTCAATGAGATTTAGCAAAACATCGTTGAATTTATGCCACCAAAATGATAATCTTTATTCTGCACAATGCAAATCAAAAAAAAAAATTAAATAGAAAAATGCGAAAAAAAAATTTCTGGAAATTGTTCAAATTCGGGTTTGGGGTTCGAATTCGGTCGAAATGGAAGTCATATTCGGATTCTACGACCCTAAAAAACCTCTAGAAGTGTGTTTTTAACATTTAAACACAAAATTTTTTTTGCTGTTGACACATAAAGGAAAAGGGACGGAGGACGATTCGTTCCCCTTTTCAGAAGTTTTTCATTATAAACTTCTTTCAAGTCTAACCAAATCAAACATTTTCGATATCATTCGAAAGCTTACAACTAGTAGAAGCAGGGATGTTATCGGCAAAACCCTAAAACGTGGAAAACGAGTTCAAAAACGTGGAAAAACGTGGAAATTTTTTTCAAAAACGTGGAAAATTTTTTAAGCCTTTAATTTCATATAAAATTGCTCGGAAATCATAAATAACATATTTATCACCACTTTTCACCATTTTGAGCAAATTTGGCTGAGATAGGAAGTAATTATGCCAGGCCCATAGCCAGGATTTTTTTTTCACGGGTGGCAGAAAAAGTCGATTTTTAGGGGGTGTGTTAAAAACTTAATATTTCCAGCGCCTGATTTAGAAGGAATATAATAATCATTTGATTTAGAGGTTTAAATAAAAATTATCGGAAAATTTTAAATGTTTTCTCTGCCACTTTTATTGAATGGACGAACAGAAGGCAAAACTGAACGGAAGAACAAATAATAAACATTATTCCCCGTCGGGGCAAAAATGCTTTCTCTGCGGACACTCTTTTTCTCTTTCCCTATACTCTCTATTCACTTTCCCCATCTCTAACCTCCCGTTCCCCGTTATATTTCTCGCAATCCTTTTTCTCTCATGTACTTGCCCGCCCGTTTGTACATTGTGCAAATTGATTTTTTTTAGGTTAACGCCTTGAGGGAAAAAATGCTTTAAAAAAGCAAAAAAATTCATTAGCGTCTACAGAGACAAAGAAAGGAAAAAGAAGCAAAGATAATTAATTACCTAATTAACAACTCACTTAGCAAACAAACAAACAAATTGATAAAATGGGGTAGAGAAATGTTGAAAAAAGAGTCATTTATTTTGGTGAAAAATAAAAATCAAAACCAAAAAAACACCATATTTATTAATTCTTGTAGAAAATTACTAAATATCTTTTTTTGTTTTAAAGTAGACTGACTAAACCGATTTGTCGGCATTGGGATCTGCGGGTCCTGATCAGGGGTGATCATGGATATAAATTTTTAAATCCGCGGCCGGATATATCCGTGCCTTTTGTATCCGTCTCATTTTTCGAAATTCATATCCGTTATTCGGATAACAGCGGATATATCCGGACGGATAAGTGGATTTTTCATATCCGTTTCCCGTCCCATTTTTGAATTTCCTTATCCGTATCCCTGACTGCTGGGAACACATTTTTTTATTAAAGTTTCAGACAAATAAATAAAGAAAAGTCAAAGACCAACTCCATTAATGTAAAATCAAATCTATTCACAAATAATCGTTGTCGTCGTTGTCGTCGTACTTCCCGGGACGGATGAAAATGGACAAAAATGTAATTGAATTGGGGGGCTCTCGCAAATGCTGTGTGTGCTGCTCATTCATTGTATGAACAGCAGCAGCAGGTGAAGGTCGATTCCACACAATTTGGGGGTGAATTTGCTCAAACATTCGCTGAATTATGGACTTCTTCCTCCGTCCGTCCCCTCCGTCTGCTGCTGGAGGACGACGACGACAATAAGTACCACAAATAAAATGTGCCCAGCCGCGCGGAAGAAATTGTGGACGCGACGACGCAGGCGCAAATTTTGTGGAAATTTTGATAGAATTGTTGCAAATATTGTTTTTGAATATTAAAAAAATGGCAAAGATTTGAAATTTTCAAAAAAACTGGCTTCTTTATCGAGAATGTCGATAAATCTCGAAGCTCAAAAAATCTCGATAAAATTTCGTCCAACGAATCTCGATAAATCTCTAAACGAATTCCGAAGATCTCGATAAACTTTCGTCGATCCAGATTTTTATCGAGAATCTCGAAAAAAATCTTGACAAGAAAACACGCCGGTTTAGTGGTCGACGGATATTCATGTTGTACCTAACCAGTGCAATTACCAGAACTTTGAAGCGTAAAGGTATTATCAGAGTGTCCGATTGATTGAAACATTTTGCGGCACAATTACGAAAGCCAAGCTCGTCGGGTACGATTGGGCGCTCACGGTTGGGCTCCCGTTATATTAGGGAGGCTTCTCAACTTTTATAGTTAATTAAGCAAAATTTTTTATGTAATTTGAATTTAACGCGTTAAGCGAAAAAGGCTTTCTGCTTTTTTGAAGGTGGGGGTTGCACTTAAATCAAACCAAAATCATAACTTTATTAGTAAATTTTTTAAAATTCGCTTTTGAGAAAAATTTTAAACTATGTTTTTTTGGTCTCTTATGTAGAGCATTTAAAATTTTTTAAAGTCTAGAGATTGCATTTAGCACTAGAGTTCGAATCCGTTCGTTGAGGGTTGATTTTTCCATCAATTAAAAAACGAATAAAAATAATGGAAAAAATGAAGTGGATTGTGGCGGAATTGAACTCTGTTCTGTGGGACTATCAATCGATGCTCATCCACTGCGCCATACACACAACGGGTGAAGGTAACAGCTATTAAATGCTATTTCACTTCATTAAATGCATTATTTGGTTTTTTGCTGTGATTTTGTGGTTAAAAATTTAAATGTGACAAAACATTATTTATAAAAAGCCAAAGGGTGCAAATTAAAATAATTAACCCTGGCTTGGGGAAAGGTATTTTGAACTCAATTTTTTATTCTATTCAACATGATTTAAGGCTTTTTTGAATGTTGAAAATAAAATTGGTGCGTAACTCAAAATTACAAGTATTATCGGATTAAAGCATGCTTAACAGTAAAACAAATGCCAATTGACGGTCCAGATTTATTTGAGAAGTATTTTATTTGTAAAAAATGTTTGGGACCAACGGGACCAAAACGTCCCTTTCCCATGACGAGTTAAAAGTGTGAAAAATAGCGTGGAAATTCAAAAAATAAATTAAAAAATTCTACACTTAAAAGTATTAAATTAAATTGTTTTTCAATTCTTTGTATCAAATAATTATAATATGCATATTTATGTGTAAACTTTGGCTTTTTATTTCATTAACCATGATTTTATCAATCATCACATTTGCATAAAAAGTGTGAAAGAGTTGCGCAACAAAAGTTGTAATACCGGGCACAATAAATGTGAGGAAGTGAAAACAACAAATACCATCATTATACCGTAACAAATAGTCGGATACTGTACAATTTTATATACTGTATAATAAAGAGTAGGGAACAGAACAGGGATGCTCGTAATCGTTTCGGTTTCGAAGAGGAGATGAAGCTATGGTTAATCTAGGTATTTGGGTTGGGTTTGGAAAAATATAAAAAAAGATATGGCAAGAAAATTTGAAAAAGATTAAAAATCCCAATTTTTGGGGGTTTTGTGCCTATAACTTTTTCAAAACTTGTCAAATCGCAAAGGACTAGCTTATAAAATTTTCTGAATCGGTTGAAGCAAGTAAATCGCCTCAGGTCCGGACCGCAAAAGTTGGAATTTGAATATTAACATGAAAAAATTTAAATTATATACACAGCGCTTCAATTTTTAAATAAACCAGCGCTTCATTCAAAAAAAATCACAAAAAATTGATTGGGATGAAATTTTTCAAATTTTCAAACCATTATTCCCTGATTTTGGGCAAAAAAAGCCTGGTCTACTTAAAATACATATATTCGAACAAACAAAATCGTATGGCACACGCATAAAAGGATAGACGTAAATATTAGTGTGCTGCATGAGACCCAAAATTTCTCAATACTCGAGCCCGAGCCAGTCGAGACTCGAGCCCGAGACCCAAAAAACTCGAGACTTTTCTCGAGATTCGATACTCGATATCGAGACTCTCGTGCAGCACTAGTAAATATTTGTATAACAAATGCCTACGGAAAAGAGCTTAATCAGAATTTGTCCTAACTTAGGCCAAAATCACTCCGAATGGGCCAATTTGTGCCAAATTTTTGGAATTGTTTAATTTAAATTTCCATTTGAAAGCCTATCACACAATTTGGATTTGACCCGAAATTTGAAACACCCACAGACTGATCAGTGATCTATCTAGCTCAAAAACTGATCACACTCGACTGACGCGTGATGATGATGCGCCAAATTGTTGTCGGAATGGCGTCGTCAACGGCTCGTCGGCGGCGGCACCGGCACGCGATGTGCCAGCCAGGGAGATGGACTGTGTGAAGCGTTCGCCGCCCGCGTCGTCCACCGACGAATCGCCTACAAACGCGTCGTTTTGGTGAAAACCGGTTGATCGGCGATGGTTTGTGTGCCTAAATTTACAGAAAATCGTATCAAAAATTAAAATACAAAAATTACGGGCACTGAATTAGAGCACGAACTGATCGAGATTCTCAATCGAAATCTTGACGAGATTCTCAATCAAAATCTTGACGAGTTTCTCAATCGAAATCTTGACGAGATTCTCAATCGAAATCTTGACGAGATTCTCAATCAAAATCTTGACGAGATTCTCAATCGAAATCTTGAAGAGATTCTCAATCGAAATCTTGAAGAGATTCTCGATCGAAATCAGGATGAAGATTTTTCGAGATTCTCGATCGACAAAACTTTAGCGAGATTTATCGGGATCGAAATCTCGATCGGTCATCATGTCCGATCTCTAGCACTGAATGCCATAATTAATTTGAAAATTTGGCGGCATATTTTCTACAAAGAAATCTTCAATAATTTTTTGCCCATAATTCCAGCAAGGTTCACCGTAATTCTGGCATGTTCATCATGAGGCCGGCTCTGGACTTTGGCACTTCATACTCCGACGACTCCAACCCGGTGCTTGCAGTGGCGAACGAATAGGAAGCAGATGGGCCACCGCCCATGCTCGTTTCCGTGCTGGTACGCCTTGGTATTGTGTGGCGCGAACGCTTGGCATTTCGTCGTCCGGAAAAACTTTCTGCAAAATAAATTTGATCAAAAAATAAAAAATGAAAATTTCTGATCAGTCACGATGAGGAGATCGTGTATTTAAAAGTAGGGGGTGCACTCTGGCCCCTCGGAGGTGGGAAAGTTCGGGGACGAAAACTCCGACTAAAAAAAGTCGGGGGTTTTCCCAGCAAAAACCCCCAAATTCAAAAAAGTCGAGACCGGGGTCGGGGACAAAAACCCCGACTAAAAAAAGTCGGGGGTTTTCCCAGCAAAAACCCCCAAATTCAAAAAAGTCGAGACCGGGGTCGGGGACAAAAACCCCGAAACTTCAAAAAAGTCGAGACCGGGGTCGGGGACAAAAACCCCGACTAAAAAAAGTCGGGGTTCGAGGACGGGGAGCAACCATAATTTAAAGTGTGCACCTCCACTTTTGTCAAATTGGCACGCCGTGGACGAGTCGCCATCACCATTTGTTGTCGTTGTGGAAGAAAGTTCGCCCTTGGAGGTGTTCGAATTTTGGGAAGCGTCAAAGAAATTTTCGGATGACGACGACGGCGGCGGGAATGGATCGCGAGACTGAAATTTTAAACAAAATTAAAAATAAATTATAACCTATATATGAAAATGTGGTTTGTTACATTTCTTACATAAAGATGATCAGAGTGATTTGATTCTTTGATCTGACCCTGATCTGATACCTTGATCAGAGCCTGATCTGATTCTTTGATCAGAGAACCTGATCTGATTCTTTGATCAGAGAACCTGATCTGATTCTTTGATCAGATACATAGTACATATCTGATCATAATAAATTTGACGATATATATTCTCTAAAGTTTGCAATAAAAGCGTTTATAGCAAATTTTTCGAATCTCGAATTTTTTTTATCTTAGAAAAGCGACTTGGAATGTCGGGAGTCCGCGCATTGTTTCCAGACGCGGCTGCATGTCCGCAAATTGTGGTCGTTTCTCCGCGTCAACCGTCCATGTGACCTTCATCACATCGTGCAGCTCATTGGGACAGTCCGTTGGCCGGTCCAGTGACATTCCGCTGCTTAGCCTGGCCAACACCTTTTAAATTTGTGGGATCAACAACAACAACAACAACAACAACAACAACAACACAAAATGGTTCATTTCAAAATTATGGCCATAAAATTTCTCAAAAAATTTTAAATTGGGATTCCCGAACCGGAGAATTTTGGTATTGAACAAACGCAAGAACAAAAATATACTCAATTCTGCGGTGCCAAATTTGTTGGGATTATATTAAAGAAGAAATTTTGAAGTTTCCCGTTAAAAGATTTTCCAAAATCGATCAAGGAATTGGCCGATTGCCAAAATTAAAAGCTCCAACCAGCCAGCACCTGTGTGTTGGACATGTGTCCAAATGGTTGTTCACCAAGCGTCACCTAAAATATTTATTTATTTTTAAGAAATTATATATTTAAATTTAAACTTACTATTTCCCATAACAAAACGCCAAATGCCCACACGTCACTTTTGGACGTGAACAAGCCCTGGTTGATCACCTCCGGGGACAGCCAACGGAGGGGAAGCAAATCCTATATGATGTGGATACGGTACACACAGTCGGAGTACGGTAGATTGTTGTAATTGGTCTAATTTAGAAGTCCAAAACTTCACTTTTTAAGGACTTTAAAATTTATCCAAAATCGGGGTAAGGTTTTAGGTCCCCAATTTGACAAAAAATCCACCCTCCCCCCCCAGGGTTAATTTTGCAAAAATTTTCGATAAATGATAAACAAATTTGCAAGCTCTCTATTTTTGAAAAACCCTCTCCTACTCCGCCTCGGAAGCGGTAGTAGTCGTCGACGAACAATTCCCGTGCATGTCCAAAGTCCGCAATTTTGGTGACCCGTTGCAGTGAGGTGGTCGACGAGATCAGCTGAATAGTAATCATTGTCGGCATGGACAGAATTTGGGGCAGTTCGAACCCGAACCGAATCGACCCGGGCGAGTTCAGTACCCCCAACTGAAAATGTTAGAACCACCAACACTAACTGGTCTTGGCGCCACAGTTCTAAGACTAGGACAAATGTAAAAACATGCTCACGCAGTTCCGGGCGGCCAGATCACGATGCACATGCTTGTACTTCTCCAAGTACACGCAGCCCCGGCCCACGTCCACAATCATTGCGATCAGCTCACGCAGCGACACGCGCGAAGGCCGATTACGGTAAGGACGCCTTGATAATGTGGAAATTGTTACTGTATTTCATGTTTTTTAATTTTGTCTTATTCTGCTAGCCCGGATTTGCGCACCGATCGAGATCACTAAAACCCCTAAAAATCTCGAATCTCGGTAAATTTAGGCGATCGAGATTAAAATTGTGCCCATTTTAAATTGTGAAATAAAAAGATAAAAATTATATTTTATAAAGTTAAGGGGGAGACATTACATTCAAATAACATTTTTACAAACTTCAAAAGCAAAATTTTAAAAATATTAAATATTTTTAATAATAATTTTTTTTAAACATTACGACTGCCGCAAAAAGTTGCGCATGTCGCCGCCGTCCATCAGTTCCAACACCAGAAACTGTTCACCCTCCATGGACACACCGAGCAATTTGACAATGTTTGGATGATCGAAATTTCTTAAATTTTTAGAAGTTTTTTCAAAATTTTTTGTAGGCCTCTAACTTCATCAGGATGGCCTCCTTGAGAAATTTGACCCGGTTCTCCTCGTTGTTGTCCTTCAAATATTTAATTGCAACACGAACTGCTGGCGTTGTTGGGCTATTTTTTGTGCGCATAAAACCCTAAAATTTGAACAAAAAGCTATGAGACTATTTTAATTTTTGCATAAAAATTTTTTGATGAAATATATAATTTCCAAAAAACGAAAAAAAAATTTAGAAAGTTTTTTAAAAGGCAAAAGTTCGATTTAGGCATTGCCAGAAATTTTTGCGAAATAATAACAATTAGTATAATTTTCTGCTTAAATTGGTAAACGCATTTTAATAGTTTAATATTTCTTTGAAATAAGTTTTTCGATTTCAAAAAGAAGAAATTCGTTGTTTTTTCAAATTTAAATGTTTAATTTACGTTTTTTACCTTCGGTTTCAAAAGCATTTTTTACTTAAAATGTTTTTAAAGAAAGGCCTAAATTATTAAAATATTTTTTAAGTAGGGGTGGAGCCAGGGGGGACGGAGAAACCGGGGATCCCCGGCAATTCTCATTTCCGTCCCCGTTCCCCGGTTTATCCTCCCCCACCACCGAAAACGGGAATCCCGGGCTTTCCGTCCCCAGAATCACCTTGTTT
>MEIZ01000080.1:162771-181933 GCA_001723225.1 Globodera ellingtonae | reverse complement strand
CATATATAAATTCCATAAATGCCACACGGTCCGCTTGCTGACCTCGCAAACTCTGCCAAAACTGCCCATGCCCAACTCCTTTGTTGCCTTCACACACTCTGCACTGAGCCGGGGCAAGGCTAAAAGAATGGCAAAGCAAAAATTGTGCCCAATTTTTGTTTAAAAAAATATTTTAAATTCAAAAAAAAAAATTCACTCACTCTTCAATTCATTTTGCACTTCGGGCGAAAATTTGTGTGACGATTGGGGAAACTGAATTTGTTGTCCAATGCTTTCCATGCAGATGGGCTTGTGCAGCTTCAGACGTATACGCTTTCGCTCGGCCATTTTCCAATGCACCAAAATTGGAAAATTAATTAGTAATCCTAATTACCATTCATCACCCTAATTACCATTCATTAACCTAATTACCATTCATTAACCTAATTACCATTCATCATCCTATAGAGCTAATTAATAATTGTATACAGTACATATAGCCAGCCACACTACAGTATGCATTTTGTCTGACGGGTTCCTTCGAGGTTCGAGTTTTGATTCCAGTTAAATTTTCAAGTGTGCCGGAATCCATTTTTGAAGTAGAGGGGATGGAATTCTAATTTCCAAAAAATTTACTGTAACCACCCAAACATTTTTATGGAATTCTCCCCTTACAGTATCCACATGCGGCACAGCAAGCCAACACCAGCAAAGTGAACAGCGTTAACAGCGTGTACAGCCAAAAGCTGATGCTGGTGGTGCCATCGTCTGCAGCGCTTTTATCACTCGACGGCGTGTAGCCGAACTCGCCGAACCCTTCCACATTGGCGGCACGTACACGGAATTGACTGGAACAAAATTTTTTGTTTGAAAATTTAATGCAAAAAATGCGTGCGAATGCGTGCGTGCGTGCACGTACCCCTGCGCAAGCTCCTCGTCACTTGGCGTTTTGCCGCGCCGTGCATGCGTTTCGGTCCATGCAACGCGCCAGAACAGGCGGTCAGGCGGCAAACCGCGTTCCGCAATTTCCCATTCCGTCTGACCGCTGGCGCTTCAAATTAAATTGCTGGTTAACAACCAAATTTCGCGTTTCAAAATCGGCCGAGATCGTGTGTTCGAGAATTTTCAAAAACTCGTCCAGCAATTTTGTCAAAAATTACCGGTACTCGACAGCATAATTTTGTATTGGTTCGCCTCCGTCAAAGTTGGGCTCTGCCCATCGAAGTGTCCAGCCGCCGCCTTCGCATTTGCCGGTTGGCCAATCACTTTGTTTTGTGGTTGCATCTGCAACAAACCATGATTCCCAAATCCCAAATATCAAAAAAGCAGCAGCTTTTGATATGATCATCGACCCTACCCCGATCATAATGCTAACCGGTCCTGATCAGCTCAATAATTGTTAACTGGCACTGATCAGTTATGACTGGCAATTGATTCAAATCAGAGCAATAATTGTTAACTCGTTTTGATCTGATCAGTAATGATAACCGATCCTAATCAGTTCAATAAATGCTCATTTATCTGATCTAGACCTGATCAATGTTCAGCGAAAATTTTATATTTGCTCGCATTTACCGTAAGCGCAGCCTTGTTCGTTGGCCAATTTCACGTCCAGTGGAGTTGACGGTGTTCCAGCTGATTTTTAAAATTTTAATAAATTTAATTTTTTACAAATTAGCTTGGCTTAATGTCGCTTCCAGCGTTTATTAGAGTAATTTGTTTACACTTTAAACCCCAAAATTGATGAGCAAATTAAAATTTTGGAATCTTGCCTCTCACCTTTGGTGCGCGCTTGTTGACTTTGCTGAAAGAACGTCTCGATTAGCACGGCCTTCTTGCCGCCGTCCTTCTGCTGCAGCTGCAGTTGTTGCTGAACCGCCTTGCCGTCCACGACTGATGCAGTCGCTGCAGTGCTGGCGGCACCGGCCCATACATTGGCAGCAAAAATTGTGTACTCAGCCGCATAACGATAGTCATAAGCAGTGGCCGGATGCAGTTGATCAACGCACAAAAAGCGTTGGGGCCAATCGGTGAGCGCAAACGTCGAATTGCGCACGTCCGTCCAGGAGGCGTCCACGCCGCTCTGCGCAACCAAACAAAAACAGCATCATGCCAAGAAAACAAAATTGAAATTTGATTCAGTCTCGGGAACAAAATTCTCGGTGTCTTGGTTTGGTTTTTTTTCGGTTTTGTACACACAAAATTGAAATTTTTTTAAATGTCAACAATTTGCGCGTAAGAGCACTCTATGAAGTGCGCAAATTATTTTGGAGGAATGAATGCTAGTGATGCTCAAGGCATGAAATTTACCGAGACTCGAGAGACCGAGACTTTACCCCGAGGCTCGAGACCGATACTTGACCCCGAGACGAAGATCCAAAAAACCCGAGGTTTCTCGGTTTGAGAGCCGAGACTCTCGAAAATTTTAGAATTTTTAGACTCCAAAAAATACCTTCAATTCTGATACTAGTCTTATATATGTAGGTAGTTCCCAAATGAACACCAAAAGGCATCACTTATGTACTACCTGACGATATTGTATGGAAATTTGGACAAATTGGGCAGATGAAGCATCCACGCCCGACATCAGTGTGTTCCATCGGAGGAACATCGAGTCACCTAAAATGATGGCAAAACAAACGATGCCGTCTTCTTGACCACCAAAACTCCAGATCCAGAATGCCAAAGAACCGTGTCACGGGAATGAAACAAATGCAGAAACCGGGCCGGGGTGTTGGAGCTGTTCAGTGAACTTCCCACAACCGGATCCTCCGAATAAAGCCCGAATACGTTTTGACGGGTACTTGTGTTATCCTAATGAAGACTAATGATCCCCCCCCCCGGTTGCTCACTCGTCACATTTTCGAGCCGTAGCGTGCCGGGAATGTCGCGTGTGTGTGCCTGACTTTCCGTTGATGTTGCCTCCGCATCGTCCGCATTCAGCCGATTGATGTGCAGGGCCACAACCTGATAAAACAAAAAATTTTTTTTTTCCAATTTTGTCAATTTTTTTCTAAAAACTTACCCAAAAATGGTAGTCTGTGGACGGACGAAGGTTTGGCACTTTGGCTTGGCACGGGTTAGACTCGCACGGCACAACCTCGGCCAAAGCGGCGGAAAAATGGCCGGCTGTGCCTTCTGCCGGTCGGACAGCTACGGGCACCGGGTTTGCAAGTGCCGGACTCAGTTGGCTGACCTGAACATTTCATTTTTAAATTTAAAAAAAGTAAATATTAATTTTTTTTTGATTTTGTTCATTATTCCCGTTTGAACTTTTTTTGGTCCCAGTCCCGGATGGCTTTTCCCAAAATCGGTCCCGTTGTACTCTAGTTTTACTAAAAAAAATAACATTTTCTTTGTAATTACATAGGTACATATTTATTTTTTAATTCATTTAAATAAAATAAATAATTAATTTTTTTTTTGTCGTCATTTTTATTTAAAAAAATAAAAATAAATAAATAAATCAAATTTACGCGATATCGAATTTCGGCGACCGGCGCACTCAACAGGTCGGGCAATGTCCAGCTTAACAGCACAGTGTCCGGCGTCAGTGCCAATGCCTTCGGCTCCTTCGGTGCCAACGGGTAGCCGAAGCCGGTGTGCAACAATTTGGCCTCCGATTGGCCCTGCGGGGGACAATAGTGGTTAAGCCAGCTGACAGTGACGTCATAGCTAAAAAGTGAAAAATTACGGACGACATAGTTAAATCATAGGTCGATAATATTTTTCCCCCTGATTTTTGAATATATAATAGATTGATTTGTATTTTGTTAATTTAAAAATAGAAATTTTTTAAAAATAAAGACACAAAAAATTTATTTAACATCCTAAGAAATGTTTTTAATATAAATCCATTTTTTAAAATTTGAATATAGTTTAGGTATATAAAAAATTTTTTAATTTTGTTACTCACTCTGTGTACTTTTCCAGCACGCCGTTGTCCACCACAATCCGGTTACTGCTCGAATGGACCGTTTTGATCTTCTCCTACACATATATATGAACATTTAATTCGGTTTAAATCAAAAAAGCAGAAGTGAAACGAGGACAAAAGACCATGCACGGACAAATGACCTCTCCTAATTGGTAAAAAATTAAATTTAAAAAAATCAACCGGCACCCCCTACAGTTTCCAGGCTTAAAACTCATGAACAAGTTTCATCAAAAGATTAGAGGAACATTTTGTCCTGGCAACCCGTTTTGTACTGGACTGGGGCATTAAAGTCCATGGAGCTTTTGTCCAATTTTCAATGAGGTAGGAGGGAGGGACATTTTGTCCAGCAGAGGAGATCATTTGTCCGCGTACGCTTGCTGGCTGACCTGCTGGTGTTTGTCAGTGCCACGCTTGCGAAAATGGACATCATATTGCGTGATCGGTTGCGAAACATTCACACACTCGTTGGGCTGCTGCTGCTGCACGTCCTTCTGCAGTTGCAGCTCATGCACTTCCACCACCGCACCAGTACGACCTGAACAGTAAGTAGTACAATAAATATTGTGAATTTGAAAACATTCTGAGCCACATTCATTGAGCTAAAATTTTTGTTTTTTAAAGATCCGGACTCTCAAAAACAGTACATTTCTTTTTAAAAAGTACAAAGGCACCCTCGCTTTAAATTCTGATCAGTCATCAATAGGATGATCAAACAAATGAATGACAATGTGAAGAGGGTTTTACCCCTGATCAGTTTGCTAATCGTCAAATTCTATACTGATCAGCCGTACCCTATAAAAACTGATCATTAGTCAAAATAATCATTCAATTCAGACCAACAATAACTTGATTAAGGATCACAACTCTGATCAATCGATAAACATATTCTGATCAATGGGCCGGCCCAACGAACAATTAATTAAATTAATTTTAATTACCTTCATTCTTCACATTAAAGCTGATCTGACTGGCGGGTGGCAGCTGGAAACAGTCACGGTTCGGGAACGGCTGCGATGACTGTGAGACGGCGAGCAATTGACGAATTGGCGGGCTCGGACTGGGGAACTGGGACACGGCGGCTGTTTGCCGATCGTACACCAACAAATCGTTGGGTGTGGCAAAAACCAACACTTTGTCTGCCACGGTGAACAGTGAAATTGCCTTGAGTCCAGTTTCTGCGCCGCAATAAAAATTGATACAAATTTAACAAAATTATGATTTGGTCGCTCTGACGCCGGCGGCGCCTTTGTTCACCGGTAACTCCAACCAGAATGCCAAATTCATATTCAAAATTCAAATTATTTGTTTTTTGCGCCGAAAGGTATTTAGCAGGGTTGGACAAAACCGAATATTATCCGGGTCCCCCGGATACCGGATAGCTCAAAACAGCCGGATGCCGGTCCCGGATCCAGCATAATTTAGCTGTCATTGTTCAAGACCGGATAATTTTTATCCAAAATTTTCCCATACCGGAAATTTGAGCACCGGAAAGTTTTGGCACCGTAATACAGCATTTAAAAAATAAATTTCTAAATTTTTGCCACCTTAGACTCTCATCAAATACTTTGGAGCTTTTATCGAAAGCATATAAACCCCATTGTGGATTAGAAATACAGACCGGGGAATATCGGCAAAAGCTTTTGAATAGTTTTTAGAAAGTCTGAATCGGTTAAGTTAAAGTCACTAATTGCCCCGGTCTGGATTCGGTTCCCACCCACAACTGACCTTTTTCATCCCAAAAAACGCTGATATGATATGCAAATATATTCTATAAAAAATTCTGTTATCAGCAGAACACATACTTTTGTTTGTTGAAAACAATTAAATTCCAAGCAATAATGTACAAAAGAAATCAGGAAATTTGTTAAAATTGGTATTGCGGTGCCCAAACTTTCCGGTGCCAAAACTTCATGGCGCCAAAATGCCCAATAGTTTCGAGAAGTCAAAATTCAAATTCAAACAGAACGCCCAAAAACAAAACGCCAAAATTTTTCAAATGTTCTGCCGGGTACAATGGGTACTACTACTACTCTAACCAGGTCGTTCTAGGTTGAAAGTTGTCAGGCCTAAAAAAACCGTTTTCTTTTTGATGAAGGAACATTTTTTTTTTTAAATCTAAAAATAAATTTTAAATAAATTTGGGCCAATGCTCACCACCAAACAGGGACCAGTTGACGTTGATGTCCGGGCAATTGTTGTCCGAGTTCAGCTTCAGCTCGATCAGACCATTCCAAGTCAGCGCGTACAGTTGTGGCGATGCCGCTTTGTTCCACACAAATTCGCCAACAATTGAAGTGATCGTCTTAAGCCCGCAATTTTAAATTTCATTTTTTATTATTTGGTTGTTATTGCCTTAGGCAATTTTTTAAATATTTTGTTGTTACCTTTTGCCTTAGGCAAATTTTTAAATATTTTGTTGTTACCTTTTGCCTTAGGCAATTTTTTAAATATTTACCTTTTGTTGCCTTAGGCAATTTTTTAAATATTTTGTTACCTTTTGCCTCAGGCAACCAGTTGTCAGCTCCAAATTGCTTTCAATGCCTCGGTTCAAATCGAGCGCAAAAAGTGAGCCATTTTTGGTCAACAAATAGGCGGTGCTGAACAACAAAAATGTAATGTAACATAAAAAAATCGTCAGGGCCTAATCAGCCCCCAGGCGGGGCGGGCCGATCACTTCAGTGCCAACAAGTTTTGAAAAGCTATTTTTTCTAAACTAAACTATAACCAAATTAAACAAACAAAATGCCATTCAAAAACTCTAATTGAGAAGAATCATAAATTTGCTGGCACTGATGTGTGGGCGGGCATTGACAAAAATGAGTACCGTCAGCCTCAAATCAGATTTTTTGAGAGTTATATAGGTTCTGATCATCAATGATCAGGACACTAGAGTTCGGACCGATCGAGAAACTTAAATGATTGAACTTAGTGAATGGGTCGTAGACGAGCTGCTTGGCATCTTGGGCGCCCAGCGACAGCGGGAACAGCTTTTTCAACAACACAGTGCTGGGTGAGTCTTGCAGCTGGTCAAGATGTATCTGCAACACAACATTATTTAATTAATTTTTATTTATTTTTTGTACAATTTGTTTGCGTTATTCAAGACGGCTTACCGTTGTTAGCTCACGTTTGCCCACCAACAGAAGACGATTTGCCACCCAATCGGCCGCCATTGCATCAATTTGCGTGACTTCGCCCAACAGTGAGGCCTTAATTGTAGGATTTCAAAACATAAAATATTATTTTCAACAACCAAATTTTAAAATTGGCAAAAATTCATACAGTAACACACGCCCACCTTGGAGAGTACAGTATCCACTTGGTTAATGTCCAGCTTCACCAACGCCAACTGGGACATTTCGGGTTCCTTCCGAATTGCATACAGTTCACTGCCAACATAAGTCATTGCTTGGTATTGAACCTTAACAGTATGCGAAGTTTTGAATTTGTCATTTTGTTTCATTTGGTTGTCGTCGACATTTTGTTCAAGTACAAATGAAAAGTTGGTGCTTTGTCCCAAATAACCAGGGTGTTTTCACGTCTGTACCCAAATCGTTAGTATGGACAAAAGGCATACATTGTGACAAAATACCAAACAATAAATACCGTATGTGCAATTTGTCGCTTTCTGTTCTTGGCCAAAAATCGCGCTTTGTTCCCATTGTTGACAGAATTTTTCACTGACGACTCAATGGTCCAATTTTGGATGGCCACAAGGTTGTCGGTAGAGTCGATGGCGAACAATCGAATCAACGGCTTGAACTCTGCAAATTTTTGGTTTTAGAGAATCGAGACGATCAAAAATTATGATCAGAATTTCCGATCGGGAACGAGACTTAAAAGCACACGAAGCAAATAATAAAAAAATTATGCAACCGAGAAATAAAATTCCATCCGGATATTCCTGAATTCCGGAAATCAGTTTGGGATTTGCTCGAAAATCCCAAACATCTCGGCACGATCTAGGCCTACATTCTGGACTTAAATTTAGAGTTTAAATCGAGAAGAAACCTCCATTTTTCAAGATTCTCAAAGAAAATGCCGAAGCGGCAAGATTTGAAAGTTTCGAAAATTATTCGATGCTTAAAAACGTGTTTACCAACCGCTTCCATCAATATCGGCTGGCGGCGATGACGGGGGCCCGACAAGTTGCTGATCATTCATTGCAAAGATCAGGCATGAGATTTTGCCCGATCGGACCGAGAAAGTGTAGGCGCGATTGGTGCCACGACGAAGCGTTGCATTCACTGGCATATAGCAGGGATGTAATCGGATGCCGGATTTCGGACGTTTTTAGGCCCGGGTTCCGGGTTTAGGTCCGGCATGCCGGATTCCCGAGGGTTTTGGGTCCGGGTTTGGGTCCGGCATGCCGGATTCCGGACGTTTTTGGGTCCGGCAATACCGGATTCCGGACCTTTTTTTTGGAAGCCGGAATTCCGAATGCCGGACTTTTTTTTGGCATCCGGTTACATCCCGGAACCAATTTAAAAATGAACAAAATAAACGAATAATAATTTAAATTAAAAATAATTAAAAACACCGGATTGCACATCACTGCTGCCCTGTTGTTGGCCGGCTGGCACAGTGGCAACAATTGTGCAGTTGACAGTGTAGCCAAGCTGGTCACCGTTCCACTCCTTCGGCTCGTCCCAGAACAGGTCAATGATGGCACGTGTGCCGTCAACAGTTCGCTGCGCAAAAATTTTGATCCAGAAGTCCGGATTTCTAGTGACGCTCGAGAGTCTTGGTCTTGGTTCACGAGCCAAGAAAAACCTGGGGTTTTTTGGGGTAATCGGTTTCGAGTCTCAGTAAATTTCAAGTCTCGAGCATCACTACTAATTTCGCCACAATGTTGGCTTACATTTTTTGAAAACCAAAATCCTTGACCCGAAAGCGTGTATTCAGAATTTTAAAAATTTAAATCTAAATTTTTCTATCAAGAATCCCGGCACTGAAAAACGTCCGGAATCGAAACCCCGGTGTTCCAAAATCCATTTGTAGAGGCCAGTGCTCAATATGTACATACGTGTTGAGTGGCGAAGATGCGCACATTGCGCGGCGCGGACGGCGGTTTGGTGGGCGTCAACAATGCGCTTCGGTTCAGCGCCACCGCTGTCCACGGGTTGTACGCCTCCAGCAACAGGTCGAACTTTTGGCGTGAATTCCACGCCTGGATCAACCGCTGTGGCAGCTGGTACGCGCTGGCCTGGCTGAGCAGCACGATGCGCTCGCCACCGAACGCGTCGCGGAACAGCGACAGTTTGTACAGTGCCTGCACCCCATTTGCAGCGGGTATAGCAACAACAGATGGTGCAACAACTTCTGTAAAAGTTATTTGGAACAGTTAGTGGCCAAATCCTGATCGGGACTGATCAGAGACTAATTAGTCTCCAGCCGGGATGGTCGGAATTCCGATTTTCGGAATTCCGACTTCCGAGCTCCGAACCGAGTTCCGACTTCCGAAATTTTAAGGAAATTCGGAACTTTTCGGAATGGCTCAGTGGTTTAACTATGTGTCTTAACTTATTATCGGGGTTTCTACTCCCGAGTGAGCATTTTATTCTGTTAATTTAATAATTACTCATTTTACTGATTCTTATTCAAAAACAAAGAACATCTCACGAATTTTTGAATTTAAAATTAAAAAATGTTTGTACTTGATTTTTTGCAATCAAATTTGACAATTGTTGAATTTGATTATTAATGGTTTGATTTACCTATTCGTGTTTTTGTTTCGACATTGATTTGTTCAAGTCAAGCCAACAAGATTTAAGAAAACATTTTAAAACTTCCGATTCCGACATTTTTGGGCTCGGAATTCCGAGTTCCGGCTTCCGAAAAATTTTTGAGGTCGTCGGCTCCCATCCCTGGTCTCCAGTGTTCCGGATATTGAATTGGCAATCAAAAAAAAAATGCTGCAATTTTAACCAATCACCTTTGTGTAAAGTGTTCTGCCAGCTGCTGATGGTCCAGCTGAACTGGCCCAACTTCTCGTCAAACTGTATTGGACCCTCAAAATGTATGCGATGATCACCGATGCTTTCAACATAGTCGCCCGCCAACAAGAATTGAATGTCTCTGACGGCAAAATTCAAGTTGATTGTCTTAAAAAATTGTTAATTTTTTAAAAAACTGATCAAGAAATTTTAGATTGATTATGATCAAAATAAGATTTAATTAAAGATTAAGCCGATCCAAAAAATATATAAATTTGAACAGACCTGAAGTGTCAGATCAATTGTGCCGAAGAAGCCATCATCAGTCAGAATCAGTAGCCGATCATCCGCAAATGCCATTTGACGGATTCTTAAAATCAGCCCTTTTTCAAAAACAAAAATTATAATTACAAAATTATATTATTTAAAAAAAAGACAATTCTACTAACTAACTTGTATGGAAAATGATTTGTTGTAGCGACCAGCTGGAAGGGTTGCGCAAGGTCTGAACTGCTTGACAGCAGTTGAACAACGCCGGAGGGCAACATTACAAGCAAAAACACGCGGCCCGGACCCTTTTGCGGATGGTCTTCTTCGGTGGCAATGCCGTACACTTTGCCACACTCCTCACCACCTGCTGACAACAGCGGTTGGCAATTGTACACGCTGTGAAATTTGCGATTTTTTAAACCATTTTTGGGTAATTTCATGGAAAAACTATTTAACCCAGGGCTTCCATACGTCCTTGGATGCCAAGGACAGTCCTTGGAAATGGACCCTCGATCTTGGAAATTGAAAATGTCCTTATTTCCAAGAATGTCCTTGGAAAATGAAGATTTGGCTGGAAGTTTAAATATTTGTAATTTTAAAGGAGAAATCATGATTTGGCATTGTGTATATTCAAATTAGAAAAAGGCCCTTTGAGTCAAAATTCAAAATTTTCTCGGCGGCGCCTATCGGCACCGCCGATCCTGTAAGCCGAATTCGCAAAAAATTGCATTTTCGAAAAATTTTTGCAATTTTCTTAACAAAATGTTAACAATTAGTAAAAAAAATTTCCCGACAGCGCCTATCGGCGCCGTCGGACCCACCAACAACGAAATCCAAGGCTAGATACAGCTCCGGTCTCGGTAAAACACTATATTTGACACCAAAAATCGGTTTTGGAGAACATTTTTTCAGCGTCCTTGGATTTCGCCAAATTTTTCTGTTATGTCCTTGGAAATCAACATGTATGTCCTTGGAAATTGTCTTTACCCGATGGAAGCCCTGATTTAACTCCCTCCGGCAAACAAAAAAATCAATAAAAATT
This sequence comes from Globodera ellingtonae, assembly GCA_001723225.1. Classification (NCBI taxonomy): domain Eukaryota; kingdom Metazoa; phylum Nematoda; class Chromadorea; order Rhabditida; family Heteroderidae; genus Globodera; species Globodera ellingtonae. The sequence continues at coordinate 170,769 of MEIZ01000080.1, read as the reverse complement.
ATATCGTAACGCCTACGTACATTTTATTGAAGGACGACGTGGTACGGTATGCGAACACTGAGTATGCCGATGCCAACAAAATTGTTGCACGCGACACGAGCAGCGCGACCATGTGAAAATGGACAGAGTCCAAGAAATGGGCGGACAATGGCGCTGCCGTACCCTCAATGCTGCGCGTTACTGTAAAGTCTTTTTGCCACGATTGGTACAGTACACCGGAGCTGTTGTCGTACGCTATGGACACGGTGGCAGCGTCTACCGATGGAAATTTTGGATCTAAAAAATAAAAAAAAAAATTAATATAAGTGATTGAGAAAAAAGAGTCTAATCTTTAAAAGATTATATAAATTGCTAAAAATATATTTATGCTTAAAGTAAAACATATCAAGTTGATTTAAAAAATAAAACAATATTTTTCTTATCTGAAAATATGAAGTTTTAATATATTTTTTATCACAATTTAATAATATTGTTTCATTTCTATAAAAACAAATTCAAAATGTATCTTATTTAAAAACCCAATTAGGTAGGTATCCTTTTCAGATTATTTTTTTATTTCAATTTAACCAAAATATAAAAATTTTAAACAATATACACAATTTATTTAAACATAAAAAACAAATCATTATTTTTTCTCACATAAATGTGTCCGATCGGCTGGCACGTCCCTGCCCAGCATGTCCAACAACAAAAATGGATCAGCCGAAGGCTGACCGCCGCCGCCGATGCCACCACCTTCTGCCAATGTTGACTTTTTGGTATATAATGTAATCGTTTTGCGCATTCTATCGGCATGGAACGGTCTGTTCGACGTGATCACTGGCGATGAACAAATATTTCGGGTACAAGCCCTGAAACAATTTCATAATTAACACATAAAATTATTTATGAAAATTTTGGATTTAAAAAATTTATAAAAAAAATTAAATTTTGCCTTATCGTTAGGTTGTAAGTGCCGTCGACAGACTCGGGCCCAACTGGTACAGTAATGTGCGTCGTCAAAATTGTCCCTTGGCTTACGGTAGTCGATGTTTGTACAGTATCATTTTTTTCGTTTTCAACATGGTCGGGTTGGAACTGAAGAATGTACTCATAGGCAAGTGATCGCCATGCGGAGCCAATAGCTGAAAAAAGTGAACAATGTTATCGTCCCAATAAATTTTTTTTAAATATCTCCACATTTTCACTTTTCATAAAAATTAAATTTGGCATTTCGTAAAATTATTTAAGAAAATTAAACAATTTTTAAAAATTAAAATTGAGAGTAAATATAAGAAGAAGTTGAATCTTTTCTAAATGTGTAATTTCATATCATTTTTCGTTTTACTAACTCTTCAAAAAGTAAAATATAAATTTTATTTTAACAATTTTCAATACTTTTAAAACAATCGTTGCATTTTAAATATTTTAAATTTAAATATTTTTGAATTTGCCTTGGAAAGGCAATGATGTTGGTGGTCGCCAGCTTAACAAGGCGTCAGAATCTGTCAACAATAAGCCAACTTTGGACGGTGGGACCATGAACGGCGGTGCAATGAACGGTCGTAGCAGCACGAACTCCTTGACAGGCCCGGAGTACAGACTGAATTTCATGTTTCGTTTTTTTAATAAAAATTAGCTGATCAGATATGCTTACCCAAAGTTATCAACAATCAATAATTTCATCCCAAAGATGACTGTTTTTTATTCCTTTGAGTTATGGTTTAATTTTTTAAAATCAACTCAAATCAATGTGAATTTAAAGAAACCAATCAATAAAAGTGATCTAACGGATCAATCAGATCACTGTATTGAGAATTATCTATGAATATTTTCAGACTTCCCATGCGAAGGAAGTTTAGCGCTTTATCTTTTAAATTTAATTTTAAGACAAAAATAAAAATAGTGTCCGAAAAAAGCTTATGCCATATTTGATCAGATTGCGTTGGCATTCTGACCATTGAGCTAAATTCAAACAAACTAAGTAAAATTGCTTTCATAGACTCACTATTTGCTGAGGTGGACAGCCTTGCTGCCATGGTCGAACTCCTCGCTGTACAAGCAACTTTCCCACGGGTGCGAGTCTCCGCAGCTTGACGATGTCCAGAACAGACGGTTACGGTAGAACTGCGCGTGCACAACGTTACGGTACGTGTCGCTCAGTGTCCAGCCTTCGCGCTCGTCCCGCACCGTACCGTTGATCAAATCTCGGCCTGTCAAATTACTGTAGTTGGCTTACAAATTGATTATTTTTCATTGTTTCCAAGACCCGGGATAATTTTTCAGTAATTTTAAAGAGACTGATCAGAACTTTGATCGGCCTTAGTATTTAAGACCTTAATGATCAAAACATCCTATAAGATTACGGTAATTAACATCCATTCGCGTGACCTTACGGTAATTGCCAACCATTCACGCGGCTTGTATGCATTATGTAAAGAGAGACTGATCAAGATAGCTAAACACTTAGTGATCGGATTAGGCCCCGTAGATTACGGTATTTTAGGGATATTTAGGACTTTCAACGGTAAATAAGCCAATATGTGTAGTTTTTTATTTTTTAAAGTTTTACTGATCAATTGTCCGGTCCGACTGACTGCGATCAGCTTTTGTTCATGCAAATCCACCTCCAAACTGTTGACTGGTGACAATTCAGCCAGCTTAAAATGTTTCATAAAAATTTCCTAAAGATTCAAAAATTTTTACCCGTCGCGTGATGGACAATGAATAATTTTGGGTGGCATCCAACGGCAGCATCGGCGTAGAGAACACATCGCCAGAATTTGTGGCATAATACAAAAATCTTTAATTTTTGACGAATTTTAAAATTTTTATTAAACAAATTTGATCTTTTGTACCCATTCCATGCATCTTCGGCAAGGCGATAGATGAAATTTGGCGAATTTGTCAGCGTCAATGTGGTGGAATTTTCGCAAGTATGGAACTGGCATCGCACAATGCCCAATTTGTCGCGGACGGCATAAATTCGCTCCTACAAATTTTTTAAATATAAATTTTAATGATTATTAATAGCGCCCGGATTTATATTGACTAAAAAACGCGAAATATTGGCCAAAAAACCCCAAAAAGTGCCAAAATATTGATTAAAAAATGTGCAAAAACGGACCAAATCCAGTCAAATTTAGCGTAAAAACCTTCAAAATTCGTCATTTTTTATTAATTTTTCTCCCAGAATAGAAAATGTACAATTTTTCACATGTTTTGGAAAATTTTATAAAAAATATAAATTAAAAAATGTTTAGGGAAAATGTCGATCTTTGGGGGGGGTGGATTTTTGGTCAAAGAAAAAGTCATTTTTTAGGGGTACATTTTTCGTTTTTATTGCATATTTCTGAAGAAATTTTGGGAAAAACTGCCTGAAATATCGAATTTCTACAAAAATTTTCGGGAAAATGCCTAAAAATTGCATTTTTCTCAAGAAAAATGCCTAAAATATTGATTTATTATGATTTATTCTCAAAAAAGGCAAAATATTGATTTATAAATTCCCTATTATACAAAAAAATAGCTTAAAATCTAAAAATCCGGGCCCTAGTTATTAAAAAAATCTTTTTGAATATTTTTTCAGTCGCAAATTCCATCGAATTCGTATAAGAAAAATATTTAACTAATACATAATAAAACATTTTAGGACCGTAATCACTGAGGCCACAATTTGCGTGATGGCCACACCATCCGGTGCCCGTATGCGTTCAGCATGAACAATTTGTTCCGAAAGCGCTGTCGTGCTGTTGTTCATCTGCTGCTGATCACCAGCGGCAGGGCTGGGATTGTTAGCGGCTAAGAATAATATCGATCAATAAAAAGGATAAAAATGGAAAATAAACAAATTGTACCAAATTAATAATCTAATTAGCTCTATTAAACAACAGAGAAGACCAACATTAGATTATTTAAATTTTTAAAATTAAATTGAAGATAAAAATATTTTTTAGGAAAATTTTAATTCCAAATTATTGGATCTTTAATTAAGCGTTCTTCTTTGTTCATGAAAAATCCTAATAATTACCTTTAAAATTGTGCAGCCACTCTCCGATGTCCAGTCTGAACATGGCGCCGTCCGACAGGCCCAGCAACAGTTCGGTTTCCGACACGTAGCCCAACGCGGTGATTGACTGCGAGCTGTTCAGCGCAAATGCAATTTTGGACGGCTCCGTCAGCATCACAAAGTCGTCCAACTTGTCCAGCACGTACAAGCTGATGCCGTCGGAAAACACGAGAACAATGGCACTGGGTGTGATGCCATGTGCTGCTACATCTGTAATCACATAAATTGTTGTTCTCCAAAATTACTTCGCTATCAATTAGGTTCAGCACCATGCACTTGCTGAAGCGTGATGTTCAACACCAGTTCATCATCATCAAATGCCTTTTTGGTGTCCTCTGTACTGCTTGACAACATCGGCACTGGCGTTATGTCTGTGCCAACGTCGGCTATTGCCAGCTGAAACTGTTTGTACTGGTCCGGCAGATTTCGGAAGAAATGGCATGTTGTGTTGGTGAATTGGGAACGAATAAAAGTGCCAGAACCGTCCTCAACAACAGCAAAAAGACGAAGTCTAATGGGAAAAAAGTGCCAAAAAAAATTGGGCCAAATTTAGAAGAAATCCATACCGGAACTGGGACGTCTCGTGGACATCGGTTACCCTCTCCTCCGTTCTCCAGCATGCAACAAATCCGTTCAGTGCCAGCTGCAGTTGACCACCACCGATGTCCACCGTCGGCTTCAGCCTTCGCCGTGACGGTGTCGACGCTGGCGAGCCCAACGGCAACAGCACGGTTTGAAGGAATGGCCGTGACACAACGGCAATGTCACGCCAAAGTGCGACGAGTTGGAGCTGTATTTGGGTTTAAACAAATTATTTTAATTGCTTAGTACAGGAATTCAATTTGTTCTTAAATGGCAAATTTAAAATGTTCGTTCACCTCAATGTCGCTGTGCTGCTCCATCGGCACAAAAATGGTTGCATGCAGCTGCACATTGGGCTCTCTGAACGTCTTCTCCTCCATCGGTGTCCATCTCCAGCCGGTGCTGGTGCCGGACGCGCGACTCAGTGCCATCCACCGTATGTTGGTTGTCGAGATCTCTTGGATTATGGTAGCCTGCTGATCGGAGAAGGACCAGTTCAGCCCGACACCCAGGCCGACGTCCAGAAAGGCCTCCACCGACACCAGCTCAACCAGTTCTGCAAATATAAATTTGTGTGATTAATTCTCTGAAAATGGTAAATTTTTGTATTAGGAAAAATGCTATAAAGATTGGCTTTTTGTTATAACATTTTATAACCCTAAAATTTAACTAAAAATTTAATGGCTACCGTACCGAATTCAAACCGCGGCAATAACTTAGTTCAATCTTAACTTTCGAAAGTTCTCAAAAGTTTAAGCTATCATTAAGCCAAAGCTTTGCGATTAGACACATTTAAAACAAATTATGGCCAGAAAATTCCAAAACTCGGAATTTTATTGTTAAAATAAAATGTCTCGAATGTTTTTTTGAATTAATTAATTAATTACGTTGCAATTGGTGCAGAAACAAATCGGCCACAGCTCGGCAACCTTGATGGCATGCAGCTGATCCATCTCCGATGGAATTGCAGCGTAAATCGCAAGTCGAATTTAGGGACTCGAGATCTTTGCAGCCCGAGCGGCACTGGAATATTAGCTTATTATTTTTATTATTTCATTAAATAGAAACACCTAAATAGTAATTTAATTAATGAAAATTTTTAATTTATTTAAAAATGTTTTTAATAAGGATGGCAATGAAAAGTAATAAGTAATTATAAAAATATGTTTTAAATTTGAAAGTGAATTTACAGAAATCATTTTGGTATTTTAATATAAACTGAAAAATCAATTAAATTAGAAATTTAAAAATTAATAATTTACACTTACAGCATCGACAAGACAGTCAAAATCACAATTTGTAGTAGAAATGTTATGCCAAACCAGTGATCCGGTCGGCAAAGGCAAAGCCTGAAATGTTTAAAAGAATTAACTTAATTCAATAAATATATTTATTTTAAAATTTAATACTAAAATAGAATTAATTTTTTAAAGAAATCTTTAACATAGGAAATTAAAAAATTATATTTAAAATTAAAAATCACCAAATTTCTGTCTATGCATTGATCATAGCAAAGTTGGAGTGAGTTGGAAAAAATTGTTGCAAAGCACAATGTGTGCCCGTATAATGAGATCAACACATTTATGAGGACAAATTGGACTGCGATCATTGTTCGGATCAGATCAATTTTGGCATTTTGTTCAAATTTGATCAAATTTTATTGACATTCCGTTGATAAGCAAAATGATGGTGGCCGACCGAGACCATATGATTCATCGACAAAATATTGTTGTTTAAGCTATGGTAAAATGGGAAAAATCGATGTGACTAAAATTCAGACGAATTTTTTGTGGGGACAAAAAATGATTTAATCTAAAATTATTCCAATTCCAAAATTTGCATTTACATTAGAGTTTCATTCATTAAATAGAGTTGATCGGGATTGTCCAAGTTGAAAACTCCGGGATCCGAAGCGTTTATAATCGGGATCGAGATTTTAAGGGAAAGCAGGCTTGGAATTGGCCGGGATTGAAATCTAATCAATTAAATTTTAATAGGGTGATAATGTCGGGGGCGTAAGGATTAGGGACAACCCTAATTTGACGAATATGGATGTCGTGTAAATTTTAAAGGTTCATAAAGTTTAGGCTATTAAATTTAAAATTTAGTGCTTAGTAAAAGTTTAGGCTATTAAATTTAATATTTTAATGGTTTGGTAAAAGCTTACGCTATTAATTTGAAATTTTAGGGGTTTCTTAAAAGCTTAGTTAGGCATTTAATTTAAATTTTAGGGGTTCTTAAAAGCTTAGGCATTTAATTTAAAATTTTAGTAAAAGCTTAGGCTATTAAATAAATTTTAGGGGTTCTTAAAAGCTTGGGCATTTAATTTAAAATTTTAAAAGCTTAGGCATTTAAATTTAAAATGCTTAGGGGTCACAGTGTCTTAAAATCTAAAATTGTTGAATTTTTAAGGGCATTTTAACGAAGTAATTTTCTCAAAATCCGAGCTGACCAAGCAAGCATGCCCACGGAGGCCACCTTTACATAATATTGATTCATTGTGCAAATATATGTAATGGTATTATATTTTGGACGACGCGCTGGGGGGTCCGCGCCGGCAACAACTCCCCCCGGGGGATAGGGTCAAAGTCACCTTTTGCCCCGCGGGGAATAATTTCACATCGATCGATTGGATTTTGATGCTTGAAGAAAGTGGGTGCAAAATTAAAAAGTGTAGTACACAATTTGGCAATTTTATTTTTGAATTTTTTTGATTGAATGGGCATTTTTTGATGATCGAAATTTAATCATTATTTACGGAAGAGAATTTATATTTTAAAAAAGTGATCGGAAAATGTGTTTATACGTTTTGAGAAACTATTGGAAAAAAAGGTAAACGGACATTTTTTGACAAAAAAATGAATACATCAAAAACGATGAATGGAATTTAGAAGACTGCTCAGAATACGAATTCCTTTTTCCGATTAGAAGAGGAGAAGAAGTGCCAACATAAAGCGCTTTTTTGATCGGAAAGACACAGCCTGATGAAAATATACCACAAAGTGAATTAGGTAACTTTTTGAAAAGTGATTAAATCAAGTTTAGAAAAAGCATTGGTTCATTTTAGAAAAAATGCAGCAGAAGCATTGATCAATTTACAAAAAAGTGATCAGAAAAATGAATTGATGAATTTTGATCAGGCAATGATCAATTTGAAAAAAAGTGGTCAGAAAAATGAATTGATCAGTTTTGGAAAGTGATCAAGCAGAAGTTGCAAAAAGTGATCAGAAGAATGAATTGATCAATTTTGGAAAAAAAAGTTTCCAGATATTACGAAGACGCGATTTTCCACCCATTTAAGGTTGGTTAACTAGGCGACACTGAAAGGACATTTCATCGAGAAATGATTTTCGGGTTGGTGGAAAGAG
>MEIZ01000080.1:117290-133970 GCA_001723225.1 Globodera ellingtonae | reverse complement strand
GTTCCCCTAATTTTTTTGAATATTTGTTTAATCACTCATTTTTACTGTACCCTTTTGTGTTAGGGCTACGGTCAACCATCGGTGGCCTACGGTCTCAACGAACTTCGACTTTGGTTGATCGCAAAAAACTGTTAAAAATTAACAAAAAAATAAACAAAACGCATTTACTAGCGCATCAATGTTTATGTTCCGTGCAACTCCAGCTCTTCAATTGATTTTTGTTGACAATTGGTAAATTTAGAAAAAAAGCGATGCCCCCAAAATTAATTAAAATGGCCACCATTTAAGTTTCACGGAGCTGACCAAATTTATGCCGGATTCTCTGCTGAATCAATCGCTTTATTCGTTTATTCATCCGGCCGATGTGAGCCAACTTTGCGAGGTCACGTGACATTTTGTCATTGAGAAAATTCAAATTTCACATTATTTTATAGCATTTACTAGGGCTGTTCGAGAGTCTCGGTCTCGAGTCTCGAACCGAGAAATTTCTCGGTTTTTTTGATTCTCGGTCTCGGTCTCGACTCTCGGGTTTTTAGTCTCGGAAAACGAGACTTTTTTGCACTGGTAAAGATGGCATTTTTGGTGAGAAATCATTAAATAAGTATGTGTTTGAAAGATTTGAAAATACACAATGACAAATTTAGAAATCCTTTAATACTTTGTCAACTTTCGGCATACAGTGAGCGTATGGCGCAGTGGTTAAATTCTGTGTTCCTTACTTTATAAGTTTCTAGTCCCCCTGGTGAAATGAATTTTTCTGCATTTAAATTGATAATTACCTATATACTCCTTTTTACTGATTCTTAGTCGAACAACAAAAAACATCACCCAGTAACCCTTATAAAATGGTAATTTTTTTTTGCAAATTCTAAGCATATTTCCTAATTAATCACTAAAGCTTCAAAAAATTACCGCAAAAATGGTAATTTTTTTTTGCAAATTCTAAGCATATTTCCTAATTAATCACTAAAGCTTCAAAAAATTACCGCATTTCTAAATTTGGTAGCAAATCTCTTCACAAATCGAGTCTAAAATTCAAAATTTTCTCGGCGGCGCCTATCGGCACCGCCGACCCCCCACCAAAAGTTAAGCAAAATTCGCGAAAAAATTTTTAAACAAAAAAAATGCAATAAAACCCCCCGAAAATACACTCCTAAATTGAACTTTTTTTAAAAAATTCTTTCCCCGGCGGTTCCGATGGGCTGGACCATCGGACAAAAAGCGTTCCAGAAATAAAAATGGGAATTTAAATTTGTCGCGAAGTGTAAAACTATTTATTTAAAATTTTGGAGCTTAAAATAAAAAATTTTCAACAAATTTAAAAAAAAAATTTTTAAAAAGTCTCGATCTCGGGTCTCGAACCGAGAAATTTCTCGGTTTTTTTGGGTCTCGATCTCGGCCTCGAGTCTCGTGGTCATTTCTCGGTCTCGGTCTCGAGTCTCGGTGTCATTTCTCGGTCTCGGTCTCGACTCTCGAGTCTCGGTAAATTTCAAGTCTCGAACAGCTCTAGCATTTACCAATGAATTATTTAAAAGAAAAAATGAATTCAATTAATAAATAAATTTTTTTGAGGCCGCAATTACACTGATTATTGTCGTCCTGTTGCAGGTTCAACAAACCGGTGGGTGTTGGAAATTGGGACATTTTCCCGAACATCCGGGCCAAAAGAAATTTTAATTTATTTTTTTGCTTAATTTTCCCACTAGTTTGGCGTCCAATTTAATCTTTTTTACCCCCATTTGAGAATATTTGACAATTGTTCAAATTGTTTTTAAAAAATCCTTTTATTTTTTTGTTTTTTCAAAATGATTTCATTTAATATTCAGCCCTCCGGGGAGGTCAAGCGCTCAGTGCCTTCTTCCGCCTGTTGAATGCCGAGGGGGGCTGGCATTGGGTTCAGTGCCGTCTGTGCACCACAATCACAAGTCGATTGCCATCATTGACCCAAATTGTTGTCGGTGTGTGCTCAATTGTCAGGTCGCAAAACTTTTATTTTATCGAAGTTTGAAAAAATGCCAAGAATTTATTTAAATCTTCTATTTAAATTCTGGCAAATTCAAAATGAAAAATTTAACTCATTTAAAATATTTTTAATTACTATATTTAAACCGATACATCAATTAGCATTTTAATCATCTAATTTGGCTTGGTCCGCAAATTTTGATCAAACCGAATGCCATGTCAGTCTCTGTTGGCGTACGGACAATCCGTCAGAGGACAATAGAGAGGGGGTGTAATTTTCTCAATTATTCTCGATAAAATTATTGTAAGGATTTGAGTGTTCCGCTGGTTGGACGAGACGGTTAAAAACGCCTATGGCGGGGGCAAAAGATCAACCATAAAGAAGAAGGCAAATGGGATGCCCCGGTAGCTCAGATGGAAGAGCTGCCCACGGATTGGGTGGAGGACGTGGGTTCGAGTCCCACCCGGGGCTAACATTTTGCCTATTCTTTACTGGTAGCACCGGATGGTTGCCCAACCGTCGCCAGCGAAGCGATCGATGTGAGATCGATCGATGGACCGAGGGACCGGTCCCGTTGAGGATGGAGCTGTAAGGATTTGAGTGTTCCGCTGGTTGGAGCGAACGGTTAAAACGCCTATGGCGGGGGCAAAAGATCATCCATAAAGAAGAAGGCAAATGGGATGCCCCGGTAGCTCAGATGGAAGAGCTGCCCACGGATTGGGTGGAGGACGTGGGTTCGAGTCCCACCCGGGGCTAACATTTTGCCTATTCTTTACTTTATTTAAATACAGGATTAACAGATGACTCTAAGCTTTTCATTCTTAAAAAATGTCGGGGTTTTGCCATGAGGAATTTTGGATTTTTGCTTACAAATTAGTCGACAAAATGTCGACTCGACGAAATGGGTCGACAAAATGTCGACTCGACGAAATGGGTCGACGAAATGTCATGCTGTCAAAAATGTTTTGTCAAATTCGGACGTTTAAAAGTTTGTCTTATTTTAGACCCCTAAATCTTATTTTTGGTCTTCGGTGTCCTTAAAAATGTTGCTAACTGGGATCCACTTTTACAAAAACCCCTTTTTAATTGTATCATTATAGAGTCATTAAATCGAATCAATTAAAAAATAATCCCATTATTCATTCCAAACGCTTTAGAACAGTGCCTTTGAATACCAGAATCTTTGTATTCAGTCTGTACGCCCCCCAAACTTGCCAAAGGTCCTCGACCAGATTGGCATTTGTTCGACTTTTCCCCCTCCTAATAGTTCAATTTAAAATTTATACAAATGTATATGAACAGTCTAGAACAAAAGTGCCATTACTGTAAAAATACATATACATACCATAATTTGTAGTAATAAAAACTAGAAAAAAGCCCCATTTTACGTCCCAACTAACCCAAATAGGAATTGCCAACAAATAAAAAATCACTACACTATCACACAAACGAATTTCCTTTTATCGCCTTCAGTTTTTTTTTGATGAGCTCCCTTTCTTGTTTTTCTGCAGTGCCTTCTGCACCGCTTCTGCGGCCTGCAATTAGTGGGATCAATTAAGAGCATTGTACTTGATCATTAAGACAACAAAATCTACATACTATGTATTAGAGCCCGGTCGAGACGAGAATCTCGTCTCGAGATCTCGAAAAATTTCGACTCGAGATCTCGCTCGAAAAAATTTTCCGAGAATCTCGTGCTTTTTCGAGAATCTTGTCTCGAGATCTCAAAAAATCTCGCCTTGAGATCTCGCTCGAAGCTCAAGTCCGGGCTCTACTATGTATGTCGGACACCTAATTTCAAGTGCCCAAATTTTGCCTGTAATAATCGAGACCATAATAAAATGGCAGTGTTATTCAAATCTGTTTCTTAATGTCATCGGACGGGTCGTGAAAACTCAGTTTTATCTCTTCAACTTACATCATCTGCCTGCGGCCGATTATACCATGGGTGTCCTTTCGTTCTCCATGGGTCCTTTTTCGCTTTTGCCTAATTTAAAAAAAGGACAATTTTTTTTGTAAGCTTTTCAGGAATTTTTTTATGGCAAAAATTTTTTTCAAAATTATGGCATTTGCCATAAAAATAGCGCAATTGGCATCCCTGTACCCCCTTTGAATTTTCATTAAATTTTCGGGGAGGGGTGGGGGGAGTTCCCGTCCACCCTCTGGTTACGTCCATGATTTAATATATTGAAATTGGCAATTTGCTTCAGTCTTCCGCCTGAATAATTAAGGGCCAACAAATCGGTGAGAGAGATAATGAGGGAGCTCAGAATGTCGTCATGACACATATTGGCAATGTGTTGCTTTGATGGCAAAAAGAATTTAAACTATCCCTAATCCTGCAAGAAAATCTATGTCAGGCATCTAATTAAGCGGCCCAATTGCCCTGTAATCCCCAAAACCATAAATTTTGCACTGTTATACAAAAAGTGTCTGTTGTTTGTTAATGTCGTCATTGGTCGGGCTGAAAACTCAGTTTTATCTCTTGAACTTACAGCAGGTGGTTGTTGCACCGACGACTCGATAATATATGGTCCTTGCTTCGACGACTGGAGAGGTGGTCGTTGCTGCTTCGACGACTCGAGAATATATGGTTTGTACTCCGTCGACTCGATAATACGAAAACCTTCATTGTCGGGCATTCCGCTTCCGATGCAGTAACGGCAAAATGCCAACATCAGCAAAAGAACAATGACGGAGTGCGAGTACATGACTTTTTGTTGTTGTTGTTTTTGTTGAAGGCTTTGCTGTAAAAAAAGATTAGAACTTTTGTCAAAATTATTTGCTTAAATATCCAGTGGAATGGATTGGGCAAATTTAAACGAATAATTTGTTTGATTTGTAGAAAAATATATGGAGAAATGGCCATTCTTCACTCCGTTTTATATCGCTTCTCCAAACAGCGGCGGCGGGTGAGGCTGGCTAATGCGCGTGTAAATGTGAAGTGCGTGGCATTGTCATGGGCATATTATTAGCCATCATTGTCTGATTCTTCAAATCAYTTTTTGGCATTATTCATCCATTCACCAAGGGCACTCAAATCAATTTTTGGCATTTTCATCCATTCATAAAGGGCATTCATATCTTGGCATTATTCATCGATTCACAAAAGGCACTCATGTCTATTTTGGCATTATACATTCATTCACAAAGGGCATTAATATCTATTTTAAATTATACATTCATTCACAAAGGGCACTCATATTTGATTGTCTTCAGGCATTAATATCTAGCTTTTCTCTATTCACAAAGGGCACTCACCTGCTCAATGTCTTTTAAATTGCTAAAAGTTGGGTGTACGGTAACATGCTAATTCGTTTTTTAAATCTGACGGATTGTCCTTCGCTGACGTGTCCTGCCGGATTGTCCTTCGCTGACGGATTGTCTCCGGGGGAGCTTATTAAATAGAGTAGCACCACCGAATTGACGCTACAGGGAATTTCCCGACGGCAAAATCTCTGATCTTGACCGGGTCCGGGGAAATCCCGGTTTTTGAACCCGGGAATTCCCGATTACCTAAGTGCAACTCTGGCATTGGGTATAAAACATTTTTTAACAATGCAGTGAGGTTGAGCAATTCAACACGGTGCTGGACGTGCTGCAGATGAACAGCAACAACACCAACAACAGCTCGAGCATTGGCAATAAACACAAAGACAGTGTCGGCGTGCTCGGCTACTATTCCAACAAATTCTACGTGAATGGTGGTGACACAACAGCTGGCGGTGCCGAAGCAGGACGACGATTCTCCTCCTCAACATTGATGGATTTGGAATGAAAATTTTGATCTGTCTACGAATAAATGTTGCGCGGATTGTTAAAAAAACTTTGGATTTTTGGATTTACAAAAAATATGCGATTTACTTAACAAAACAGACCACAAAAATTTTCAAGATTTTTTCGGGACCCAACCCTAAAAAATGTTAATTATAAAAAATCTACATATGCAGTAAAATCTTATCTAGACTTCGAACCATTCAAAATCGACTTTTTCGATTTGGAGGTTAAGCGAAAAATTTTGTTTTTGATAAAAATGAGCTCAATCCGTACCAAATCAAACTTTTTGATGCTTAAATTGATATTTTATGATTAATTTTCGAATATTTTTATATTTTTTATTTAAAAACATTAACAATACAATAGATGCGTTTTTACATTAAATAATTAATTAAATAATTTAAAATCAGACTCGATCACATAAAGACGACCTCAATGATCAATCGCGGTAAAAGCAGTAAAGTGCATGAACCATTCCAGGAAACTATAACACTTAATCAAAAATTTTCGAATTCCAACCAAACCACAGGCAAATGGGGGATGTTTGATCAGAAATTTTTGAACAATTGGGTGGTTTGATCGGGCAATTTTTGAACAATTTTTGGAGCTTGATCAGATAATTTCTGAACAGTCATGCTTGGTCAATAATTTTTGAGAAATTGGGTGGTTTGATCGGGTCCCCCCATTAACGAAACATTTTTAATGACTAGCACCAAATTAACCAGACCGCATATTTATTTGGGTTTAAGTCTGGGGAGTAGGATGGCCAGGCCACTCTTCAGCACCAATAAACCCCGGAAAATTGGCCCCCGAAACCAAGCCTGAACTTTCCAAGCCTGTGGGCCGGCGCGGAGTCCTGTTGAAAATGCATCTCCCGCTGTTGAAAGTGACACATGGCCAAAGGTTATGGGAAGCTTCAAAAGTCGTCGGCAAAGAGTACCTCCGGACCTGCGGGCCGTCTCTGATGAGGGTCCACGCCTTGTTGGATCCGCTTACGGTTTCTGGTTGGGTTGTCGGTCCGCGGGTTTTCCGCTCCGTAAAACGTCCGCGAATGTGCCATGCTATTTGGAGTATTTTTTGAAAATTTTTTAAAGGAAATTTTTGTGCCAGAATTTTTTGAGAGGACATTCTTTTTTGGAACCCCAAGTAAGGCTGAAGTTTTTGACGCAGGTTTTTTTTTTTGGGTAGATAACGATATTTTTTAATTTGCGATGATTTTCCATTAAATAGAGAAGAGAACAGAATAAGCTCCAAAATGTCTATACACATTTCCTGGAACTGCCAGTAAATCGGTGCCATCGATTGTGATCTCGCCTCCAGGTTCCGATGTCAAATTGCTGTAAAACAAAAATTTCGACGCTACTACGACCCGTACCATGACTCGTACATCAAGCTGTACGACTTCAGACCGCGTCTGATCGACGGGGTCTACTGATGGTTCGGCCATAAAAATGGCCAAGAAAGCTTGAGGAATTTTAATCGGAGAAAATGTGCCAAGATTAAAAGATCATTAAACTGCTTGAAAACTGTTAATTTACACTTAGTTTAGGATTTTGTGCCAATTATTGCATAAATATGAAGGCTTTTTGAAGATAAAGTTGGATTTGTGCGCAAAACAATTTTAAATTAATTTAGTTTTTCGCATTTAATTAAATAAATGGGACAAAGACCCAAATAAAAACTTAAATTTTATTTTCACTTTTAAAAAGCTCAACAATAAAAAGAATAATAGATATACGTAGTAAATTTGTTTTATGCCAATTTATTCATTAAAATAATTGATAGAGACGGCCTCAGTCAATGAAATTGCGAACTTCGGGCCCAATTGGCGCGCTAAAATATTTTTAAAATTTTGGCGATTTATTCAAAAAAAAAGGAGAAAAAATCACCCGTTTTCGTCTTTGGCCTGCGCAAAACCGAGCCGGCTTTGGCCAACATCGAACACKGTGTAATAYCGGCCTGAAAAAAATACAAAAACTTTTCTATTGTTAAAAATATTCAAAAAGCACCAATGAACACATCGCCAAGAATCCAAAGTTTTGGAAAGCCTGGCAAMTCGAAGCCAAAGAAGCCAGGGCTTGAATTTAAATTTTTTAAACTTTTTRWWKAAAAAATAAATTACWYGCATATGGTTTCGCCCTTGGTGGTGAGCTTCAACACATAGTCCTTGCCCTTCAAAGGGTACGCCTTGCCGCCGATGTTGAATGAAATGTCGGGAAGATTTGGAATTTCTTCGCAAGCCACCGTATACTGTTAAAATATTGATTTTAAACATTAAAAGTCCGGAAAAATTAATTTAATTTGACATTGTTGTCCGAAGTTGCGCCGATGTAGTTCAGAATTGCTTGCACTTCATTTTTCGGTCCAACAATCAYKGAGGCGCCTGAAATTATAAATATTTTAATAAAATTAAAAAGAATATAAAAWTGAATTAAAATTTTAGCTAAAAATAGGAAACCCTACCGGTGTCAGCAGCTGCTTGGCATCCATTTRGACAWGCAATTTTMCCRTGGCRGCCACCGATTGAGTCCATCTAAAACAGGCACTATTTAAGGGCTTTTGTTGCTCCCTTTTTTTAATACATAATTCTCCCGCCATAACAAATCGCCAAAATTTTAAAAATCAATTTTAGTACAGTATTTCCCGATCAAACTACAGTATATTTATACACCTTAAATTGCCAGTAGGCCTTGCGCGTTACTGGAGTGTAAGTGATCGGTGCCACAAAGCGTTGTTGATCGGTGCCACCGATGGTCATCTCGCCTCCAAGTTTCGATGCCGGATTGCTATACAACAAAATTTCATAAATTTGTGAGTATTTTTATTTATTTAATCAACCGGTTAAGCCAAAATGAGAAGACCGGCTCCTGCACTTTGTGTTGGGTGAGCATGTTGTCGAACACGGTCGACAGGTTTAACGCAGAAGCTTCTAGGAATGCCATGCCGAGAACGCCGTCAAATTTAGCATTCTTAAACCCTGCGTCCCTAAATTTTCTTTTGTTTGTGAAATTTTTAAACCCAAAAGCTTAGGCATGCATGGTGGCCTCCGCAAACTCCTGTTGCTGCACACAAATGTTCGACACACAAACAGTGTCCTTGGAGACAAATCTGAGTAAAAAATATTAAAATTATTTTTAAAAATTCCTACCGTACCCMTCCATTASGCCGGAGCCGTACAGAAGAAACATTCGCCGCCCGTCCGGCTGGTAGGAGGACGATTTGGAGCTGTCATATTTGTTGTGGCGTACCGCTGAAATTGGCATTTTCAATTTTRWAAATTATGGGAAAAATGAAAATAAAATGCTTACGACAGTGCCTGCCCTTCTTGCCCTTTGGGCATTTTTTGGACGGCACCCAAAGGTTGGCGGAACCGGTGTCGAAGAGGACGGTGAAGTTTTGTGGCGGTGAACCGATGGAAATGTCGCCATAATATTGGGTCTGCAATAAATTCCGATTTTTATTTTTATTTTATCATTTTTAAGTTGGGTTGCTCCCTACGCCTTTAGGCGTTAGAACTCGGGGTTTTTTGGGTGCGATATGTTAGTGGTCGGGGTCAGGGATGTGCTCTGGTCGACTTTTTAAAAGCCAGAATTGGGTGTCGGGGTTTTAAATTTTAACGAAAATCGGGATTATCAAAGCGGAATTTTGTAGGAAAAAATATGATCAAATCTCGATCAAACAACAAAAACTCACGTCCATAAAATTGTGCAACTCCGCGTCAGTGCCAACTCGTGCATCGGCATCAGATGCCGTGCTAATTCTGGACAATTTGCTGTTGCTTAACATTCGTTCCCAACGCTGGCGCAACGATTCATGGAGCTGTTTCAGGTACTGCTCCAACGAACCGGCAGCCGCCAGGCGCGTTCGGAGGGTGTCCATGCGACGAAGCGGCACACTAAAATGGAATTTCCCATTTAAATTGAATTTGTCGATATTTTTGATGGCTTGAAAATCAAACGTTACATTTCCCATTTTCAATCATTTTGTATAACAGAGAAAAAAAATTCAGTAATCTGGAGGTTCTCGCTAAATGTATTTTTTTTTAATTTATATATTTAAAACTAATTAAAGCCTAAAACCGCCAACAACTCGCCTTGCCATTCCTTTTGCCGCCTGCTGCCCATGCTGGAGGTGGTCACTTGCAGCGCCGATGCCGAGCAGTGCGATTAGGCTGAACAACGCCAGCACCGTCGCGAATTTTCGGGCCATATTTTTTGCTCTGTTTTTTAAAGATTTAAAATATTTTTAAATTTATTTTAAAAACATTTATGAATATTATTATATTATGTATATTAGCCAAAAACCAAAAGATTTTGATTCACAAAGAGTGAAGGAGAGTTGAGATTAGAAGGCCTATTTATTGCATTCACCCAAGAATTACGTCTGGAATTTATTGGCATTTAATTTCAAAAAATATTTTTGCTTAAAAGCAATAATTAATTCACGCACATACATTTGCTATCCCATGGATTTCACCAGACGGAGATGATTGAAAAACGTTGATGATTACCATTAAAGAAAGAATATTTATAAATTCGTCATAAATTTTAAAACGAGATAAGAATGAATGAAAAAATGAAAAACATAACATTTTTAAATCCGAATTTCGTCGTTGAAAATATTTTCAATTTTATTTCACATTTTTAATCCTAAAAAACTTAATTTAATTTATAATTTGTAGAGAGCGGATTTTGAAGTTTTGATAAGTTTTTTTGCAGAATAGGAAATCATGAGAGAAGCCCGGAAGCATTCGTTTTGAAAAATTTTAGAATTAGAGCGACTTTTTAGCCAATATAAATTAACTTTTTTGTGAATAAATAAATATTTCACCATTTTTTCATAATAAATCAATAATTTAGGCATTTTTCTTTAGAAAAATGCAATTTTTAGGCATTTTTTCTAAAATTCTTGAAGAAATTCAATATTTCAGCCACTTTTTCCCAAAATTTTTTAAGAAAAATGCAATAAACCCAAAAAATGTACCTTAAAAGAATAAATTTTTCAAACCAAAAATGCATCACCTTTTTCTTTGACGAAAAATTCACCCCCAAAGTACGACATTTTCCGTAATTTATTTTCTGGTTTTTACTCTAAAAAACCAGAAACCAGAAATCAGAATTCTGGTGCCCAACACCAGAAATTCTGATAAATCAGAAAATCAGAACAAAACAGAGCACATCCCTGCTTCGAACCATTCAAAATCGACTTTTTCGATTGGGAGGTTAAGCGAAAAATTTTGTTTTCGATTAAAAATGAGCTCAATCCATACCAAATTCAAACCATTTTGATGCTTAAATTGATATTTTATGATAAATTTTTCGAATATTTTCATATTTTTTATTTAAAAACATTAACAATACAATAGATGCGTTTTTACATTAAAGAATTAATTAAATAATTTAAAATCAGACTCGATCACATAAAGACGACCTCAATGATCAATCGCGGTAAAAGCAGTACCAAAGTGCATGAACCATTCCAGGAATCCATCCACAAATCCATAACACAATGTTGATCACCATGTGCAGCAACATGTCATGGCCTGGAAGTTGGCAACCCAATTAACCTTGACCAAAATTTTTGAATTCCCAACCAAACCACAGGCAAATGGGGGCTTTTGATCAGATAATTTAATTTTTTAGCAATTTGGTGGTTTGATCAGATAATTTTTGAACAATTTTGGAAGTTGATCAGATTATTTCTGAACAATCATGCTTGATCAGATAATTTTTTAGCAATTGGGTGGTTTGATCAGAAATTTTTGAACAATTTTGGGATGTTGATCAGATTTTTTGAACAATTGGGTGGTTTGATCGGATAATTTTTGAACAATTTTTGGAAGTTGATCAGATTATTTCTGAACAATCATGCTTGATCAGATAATTTCTGAACAATCATGCTTGATCAGATAAATTTTGAACAATCATGCTTGATCAGATAATTTCTGAACAATCATGCTTGATCAGATAATTCTGAAGAATGTTCTCATCAATTTTGCTTAGAGGCCACAAGGATTCTTCAAGTTCTTCTGTGATCTAATCTTGCCACGACATTTACTATCAGCGATCTGATCAGATCATAGATCAGATAAAAAAGTCCAAAGAAACAAATTTTCTAATCATTGTTGAATCAAATGCTCCAAAAACCTCCGTGTATTAGTACAGCCGCCGGTGGAATGAACACGCACAGAACGGCTTCAATAATTTGCGCCATGGTCCACGAGCGTTGTTGCTCACGAAAGAAGCGTTTAGCGCGCAAATTGCTGTTGCTGCTGTCCGTGTCCGTGTTGTGCTCGGCGACGAGTGGAAGATTCTAAAAAATTTAAATTACCTAACAACAAAAATAAAATAAATTTTAATTTCTGAAAAAATTTTACTATTAATAAATTTATAAATATTAATTTTATTTTATTACAAAGCTTTGTTTTCTTTAGAGACCGGACAGGACCGGAGTCCGGACAAGATTTTTCAGGACTCCTGATACGGAATACTGATATTTTCGTCGATTACACCAGGATCAGGATATCCTGAAATTCTACTCTTTGGGCTAATTTTGATCATTGATCAGACCCCAGAGAAAGCCTCAGGCCGTTATAGAAGCGCCCTTAAGGCTTTTAGTGAAAACGCTGGAGGGCACAAACCTGCGGTATAAACACTTCTGGGTCATAAATACCCGAACAAGCATTGATAAAGCAAACAAATAGTACAGCAAAAAATGGTAAAGCTGACATTATTTAAAAAAGAAATAATACTTTTTAATAACCGCCTAAAAACTAAAACATATTTCTTTGTAAATGCTTTTGTTTTATATAATTAAAAAAAATTCTATTTAAAACTTCCTATCTTTTGACTGAATTTGTACTTGCGCTTAGGGATCACTTTTTTGGTCATCTGACGCGACAATGATCGATAGCGAAAGCGAATATTTAATGTTGATTGGATAGATCATGTGAAAAAAAATATTCGCGAAAATGCTCCAGGGGATGGATAATTTATTGATGTTTGGTGTTCAAAGTTTTTGAACTTTTTGCAAGTTTTTTACTTTTAATACATTTTTAAATTTGTATTAAAAATCCTTTTTATACATTTTTAATTTAAAAAAATAATAGATATCATTTTATTCTATAAACAAATTGTTTTTGTTGTTTGACGACTCAGAAATTTAAGTAAAGCTTTAGTTAATTAAATTTTATTTCGTTTTATTTTTTAAAAATTATTTAAATGCCATCAATTCGTCGTAAAAAATGAACCAAATATTTATGTATTTGTTTTTAATTTAATGATTTAAAAGCAAAATTATGCTAGTATTTTTTTATCTGTCTTAATCTTTAATTTTCTAATCTTGCCTGCGGGCGTGATCCAAGGCTTGCATCGTAGAGGGACGTGCCGACATTGATGAAGCATGCCATCATTGTGCAGCACAACGCCAAGTTGTTCATCATCAGCATCGCCATGTTGTCCTGTTTTGGCGTATTTAAATTGAAAGAAATTGGGAACGGAGGTGAGCGTGAGTCAGCGTGTTTCAACAATTTTTGACGGGTAAATTGGGTCAGCCCAAACTGAGTTCTCTGATCAAATTTAGCCCAATCTTTGATCACTCAAAGTTCTTGATCAGTGTTTTTTCTTCTTCAAGTTTTACAGGTTCGAAATGCGGGCCCAATTGCCGGTTTTCGGGAATTGGCAATGAGTAGTTTAGTAGTCGGGACGACAAGAATTCAAATGTTGGGGTCCATGATCAGAAAGTTCCGATTAGCTTTACGAAAATCCAAATTTTTCTCTATTTTCATGCCAATATATTACTAGGGCTGGGGATTTAATGTTTTATACGCGAATGTATTATTGAGAGAAGCCAAAAATTAAAGCAACTTTTTGTCACATATCAAAAAGTTTGGATGATTTTTAGCTTCTTAGCACATATTTTGGCATTTCCCGAAAATCACTTAAAAAGTGCGATTAAAAACTTCCTAAAAATCAAAAAAAAATACAAAAAATTTACGCAAAATGCGCCCAAACCCGAAAAAAACATAAGACTTTTTCTTCAACGAAAAAGGCTCCCCTGTTGACTAAATTTATATTCATTTTTAGCACAATTTCGGCATTTTTGCCTTTTTAGCATATATTTTGTGGGGGGTTTAGCACATAGGTATAAATCCGAGCCCTATAATTTTATTGCAAAAACTGAGGTTCGAAAATGGTTTTTCAGTTTTGATTTTTTTCTTTTTATAAATATTAATTTTGATTGAAAAAATTTATTTTTATTACATATTAAAGAAACAAATTATTTTATTTTGGTGAGGGTTTGTTTATAAGAAGAATTTTTTAATGAAAAATTTCACAATTCGCTCAAAAATGAATCTTTTTGTGGCCAAATTGTACATTTTTCTGCGAGAATTTCAACTAATCAATTTTGTGAATCATCACTGATCGTTTTGCAATGTTCCGCCAATGCGCCCCCCCCCCACTCACTCTCTTCAACAAATTGATGAAAAAAAACAGTCAAACAAAAATCGTTTTTTTAATATTTTAGCCAATTCAAAATGACATCATTCGTAAAGTTTGAAAGTTGTATTAATTAATACAACAAAAGTTTGTGACACAAAAAGTGAAAAAAGCACAAAATGTTTAATTTTTTAGATTATCCGGATCCGGTAGGAGACGGACCCGGCTTTTGACTACCAAAATTCCATCTGAACACATTTCTATAGGTAATTTTGGTTTAGAAAAGTTAACGGTCTCCCCAATAGTTTTGCACAAATTGAAACGGTAACCCGCAAAATCTGATACATTGAAGGTCATATTTGTGTTTCTCAAAGTTTTAAATGCAATTTGGGTTGGGGGGGGGGCAAATCTAGCTTTTATTTTTAAATAAAAATTTCAGGAAATTCAAAGAATGGCAAAAGAAAATGCACAATTTGGGGGGGGGGACCCCGGTAAAACCGGGGCTCGGGGATACCGGGGACGGACAAACCGGGATCCCCGTTTTCGGGGATGGGCAAACCGAAAGTCGGGTTAGCTTAACCCCGGATCGAGCTTGGCTTCAAGTCAAAAACAAAGACCATCGGATTTCGTAAAAAACTGCGCAACCCTACCGGGGCGAGGGGGGGGGCCTTTCACAACAAAGACGTAGGCGACCGATTTATAAGTTTCATATATTTGAATTTTAACCCCTAATGGACGAAGTTTTAAATTAATTAATTTAAACCAAAGAACCAATTCAAAACAAAGAAATTTATGGAATTTTTTATTTGTTCAATCAYGGTGAGTATGTTCTACACATAGAATCAAAAAAATAAATCCATGTCAAATGGACGTTGGGAATCGGCATAAGCAAGCAGATTTGTTTTTGAAAAAATTACATAATAAAAATTGAAATAATGAGAGAGGAGCCTGAAAATGTAAAAATGTATCATCATCATCGGGGGGTTGTTGTTGTTCCGCAAATTTTGTAAGAAAAAGCAAAAAGTGGAAAAGTAAGGCGGCAGAATGCTTGATCGATCGGTGCCCATGGGCTGGTTGTTCTCCAATTTGCACGATCAGCGGAAGAAGCAGTACCAGAAGGCATGGATAGTGCCGGGAATCCAGCCGAGAACCCAGAGGCTGAAAATTTAATGCAAAAATTTTTTCCGGGGATCAACAATGTTTTAAGAAAATCCTTAATTTTTTTTTTAAATACCCCCGACCCTGATAAGTTCCCAAACATTGGATCAATCGCAATTAATCTGGTGGTTTTGTGAAGAAAGGAAGTGTGACACGATTAAAGTATGTTCAAAACCTGACCAGAATCCTAAGCCTGATCACTTCCAATCTGATCAGAGGGCTTTTGCATCGAGAATTAATGGACTGGTGTGATCAGAACAGAATCTTTTATTCTCAGAGATCAACATCTAGTCAGATTAAGATACAATCTTCCCCCCCCCCCCGAGCAATCATGAGACTAAACCCGGCCAGGATCAGAGGAGCTGTTTATCTGATCAGAATCGTTAACTAGAGATCAGCATCTGATCAGATCAGGGTCTGCAAATCTTTCCATGAAAAATCATAGAATGGTCATATCCCGGACAAGAATCCGATCACTTAATGACGAAATCAAACACCCCAACAACATAAAACGTACACAACGTTGATGATCAGATGGAGCACCCACTCATGCCCGCCATGGATCAGCACCGCAACGGGCGGGATGAAAATGCAAAAGATGCACTCGATGATCTGCTGCGTGGTCCATCGACCGCCGCTGGCACGCTTCGTCCGCGTCAAGAAGTGCTGGTCCGCAACGGCACTCTCACTCTCAACGGCTACATCCTTATGCTAAAATTTGAATTTTTTTGAATTTTTTTTTGCCAAAAATTATTCGTTTCTTCTACTTTAATTTACAAATTATTTTTGTAAATTTAAATTTTGTTAAAAACGGCGTTTTTCCAAAACCGAACCAAAGCGAATCGGGACCGAACCAAACCGTAGAACCAGGATTTTTTTCGGATCGGTGCCCGAAAAATTTCTGTTTTTTCGATTGGTTCGGGTACTCATATACTTTTGGTCGTCCACAGCATTCAAAGGTTTATTTTTCAATATTTAAATGAGAAAAATAATAATCTAAAAAATAATAATTTGGATAATTTAAAATATATTCAACCAAAAATTTGCACATACATCAACAGCCACGGAGTCGGATTGGCATTGGCACAAAAGAGTGCCGAGAAGAACAGCGCAGAGCAGAAACAGCTTCATGATCAGAGAAGAGAGTTTATTGAAAAATTTCAATTTAATTTCTAAAATGGTATTTTTGATTGAAAAAATCTTCTCAAAAATTGAGTGGGCGCAGGTCACAACTTTTTTTTCGAGAATGGGGAAAAAGGAAGAATAAAATGAGCATTCTCGAAGACTACTCCCCGTCAACAACACAAATTGTGGTGAATTTATTTATACTATATTACTCATTGG
>MEIZ01000080.1:105188-115526 GCA_001723225.1 Globodera ellingtonae | reverse complement strand
TTGGTCAGCAAATGGTTTTTCAACGACCCTAAGCCCTGTCTCTTATACACATCTAGATGTGTATAAGAGACAGTAATATGCCTGGTTTTTTTTTCTAAAAAATTTGAGTGGGGGGGGGGGGTGTTTGAATAATTGTTTAAGCTAGACTTAATCCAAAATTGCGAAGTTACGGCACATTTCGGGTTGTTGTTGTTGTTGGATTTTTTTTAATTCTCAATTTTGTTATAATTTGTTAAAATATTGCCACACCAAAATAATTTCATTCTCTCCTCTACCCCCACCTTTTCAGCTTGCTCCCGAGGTGCTGAAGTTGATGGAGGACAAATATCAGCGACGGTTGGTCTCGTTGTTGCCCGTCTATTACCCGGGCATTTCCGGCTGCAGAAGTGTGGCGGAATATGAATGCCTCAACAAAATTTCGGAGGGCACTTTTGGCGTTGTTTATCGGGCACAAAACAAGCGGACCGGTGCTGCGTGATTTTATTTTATTTATTTWATTATTTTTACCAAATTATTTTAAAAAAACGAAGAAAAAAATGGGCCGTAAGCGCTTACCACCGGGTGAAAATTTAAACAAAAAGTTTTTTTTTTGTTTTTTCATGCTTTTTTGGCCTGGGAATTTGATGTAATGCTACGCTTTGATTGCTCAAATTAAAAAAAATTATAAGTATTTTTTGTACTTGGCATGCCCTCGTTGAATATCAAAGAATTTTTTTTTAGAAAATTGCTTAAAAAATTAAAAAAAACGATTTTTTTTGCAGATGAAATTGTGGCGTTGAAGCGACTCAAAATGGAGAAGGAGCACCAGGGCTTTCCGATCACTTCACTGCGCGAGATCAACATGTTGCTCAAGTGCGGGGCACATGCAAATGTGGTCAATGTTCGGGTCAGTCCGCAATAAATTTTTGATCAAATTTTACCAACAAAGTGTGCTGTTTTCTTTAATCCGCCAGAAAACTGCTTAAAAGAATAAGAAATTATTTTTATGGGTTTTGTTAACGTCATAGATGCCCAAAGCTGTCTCTTATACACATCTAGATGTGTATAAGGGTGATGTTTGAGACATTAACTAATTGTCCATGAACAGAGAAGAGAATCGAGACAACACTTCATAATTCGGTCTCGAGAGTTGAGAATGAAGACTTTGATCGCCTCAAAAGCATMCCGGGATCGAAAGTGTGCGGGATTCTTACAAGACTCCTAGTCCCGATCCWTTCAATTTTGGCTGAACGGCATTTTGACGAGGCCTGGATTTTCCGGTCCATGCTCTCGCCCTGTTCTGCGGAGTATTTACCTATTTCACTGGTTCGAGGGGTAATTACTAGAGACCAAGACCGATTATGCTCCAAAATATGCCAAAAGTGCCGAAATATGCATCAAAAAATGCCGAAATATGCACCGAAAAATGGTACTTTTAGTACACAATTTGTTTTTTCTTTTTTTAACGTCTAATAAGAAGGTTTAAAGCTTTTATTCGCTGAAATTTTTGTTTATTTATTTTGAAAATGTAAAAAGTGAGCCGCCGGTGAGTGGCAAAGCCGCACTGAACAGATGTTGAAAAAACATAAACAGTGGCTGATCAGAAAAAGGCTGAACATACATAAAAGCGTTGACAACCGGCAGATGGGGAGGGGGAGATTGTTCAAAAATAGGWWTTGATGTGCCGATCTTTGATCAGCAAAGAGAAGCGTCAGATGCAATTTAAAGTGAAATTTGATCAGCTGTGAAGTAAAAAGCGGAGTGATAGAAAGGGGGCAGTCAGTGTCATGAAAGAATAATTTCTAGACCACATGAAAGCATCTGGATTAGAGCAACCATTTCCTGATCAAAGGTTGGTGGCGATCTCGACTATGGGGTCGTCCCCGAAACTCCGACCCCCAATTAGGAATCGAGATAGTAGCAGAAGTAGATCAGTGAAAAGTGTTCACGTGTTGAAAGGATCTTTCTTAAGAGGACATTTTGAACGTCGTTTTTCCTTTAGGACCTTTTTAACGGGGACGAAAAAGCACCACCTTTTTTGTACGCGTACGATCACAAAGGCATTTTTTGGTCGAAAATTTTTTCTATTTTTTCGGGAATTTTTGGCAAAAATGGAAAAGTCGGCCATTTCTAAAGCATTAAAAATATAATTGACCAGAAACTGAAAAAATTTTTTTATGTGACTTTCAGTTCATTTAAAAAAATATAACCCAATAATTTTCCATAATTGTTTTTTAAACTGAAAAGTCTGCAAGAATTTAGCTTAAATTATTTAAATTTTAGGTAACGGTGAAAGATGGGTGGAGGAGGGTCCCCCCATTTTTTGGGAAAAACCAAAATTGCTTCGGAGTTTCTGGGGTTTTCGGGGGCATAAATTAGAATCTGACCTTTATTTCAACCAATTTCGAACCCCGAACCCGAATTTGACTTTTGGTCGAGATCCAATTATAAAATTCYWTTTTTTGTCTCAAAATGACCAAAATCATGGACGTCAATGTTTGAACGAATTGTTTGTATTAATAAATCTTTGGCGTTTCGAGCACACATCGAAAACAAGAATTTTTGATTAAACACACTGATRTGACCAATGATTTGACTAATTTTTTGCACAGAGCTTGGCAATTAAATTGTCTACGCATAAAGAAACTTAAKTTTTTTTCTAAACATTTTTCAGTAAAAAGCCAAAAGGGAAATATTAAAAAAAAATGGAAAAGGTGGCAAATGCCAACATTGAGCAAACTCTCATCCTGCGTATTAGTTCGGTGCCTCTGCACGCTTTTTTCCGATACTTAATCGCTTTTTCGGCTTCGTCGACTTTTTTTAAAAAAATTTGTTGTGTCACCATTTCATTGTTATTCGACTTTGCATTTTCAGACCGTTAAAACTGAATAAAATGTCGGACAAACGAACCGGGGACATACCATATTTTCGAACTGTGCCCTCCTCTCCGTCCGACGACGGCGGACTCGCTGATGAGGGAGAGGAAATTGAAAGCATGAGTCCCGTTATTGTTCAACCGCAAAAAGTTCAAGCCGGTGCGGANCCACCTTACATTTTGCCACCATTACATTTTGCCACCATTACGTTTTGCCACCGTTACATTTTGCCACCCCAGCAAAAATGTTACGTTTCGCCTCCCCTGCAAAAACTATTCTTCAGTTTTATTCATATTTTGACATTCATAACTTTTCTAACTTTTCATTAAATTTATTGGGTGGAGGACGTGGGTTCGAGTCCCACCCGGGGTTACCATTTTGCCTATTCTTTACTAAAGATTTTATAGCGGCCTGATTATTAACGATTTGGAGCAAGATGAGAACAGCCAAAATGTGGACCCGGATGAGGATGAAGAAGCTGCCTAGCAAGTTAAATTAGAAAAACCACAACGACGCACGGAGCATTAGCTACCGCTTACCCCCGCCCCTCTTAAAGTAAAGCAGAATTTCAAAAAAAAATTGATGTTGGATGAGGCAATTGAYGTTGAACAATGAGGAAGATATTCTTGAATAATAAATCCACCATTGTAAAAGATTCCTCTCATTGTCGATCCCGGTTCAACATGCTGATCCCGGTCCCGTGCACCCCTAATACTATTCCAACATCAGTACACTGGTCACAATTTACACATTTGTCTTGTCGCAATAAAACCTTTCTTTTTATATGCGTGGTGGCAAAATTAGTGGCAAAAAGTAATATTTTTGCTGAGGTGGCAAAATGTAACATTTTTGCTGAGGTGGCAAAATGTAACATTTTTGCTGGGGTGGCAAAACGTAACATTTTTGCTGGGGTGGCAAAATGTAAGGTGGCAAAACGTAATGGTGGCAAAATGTAAGGTGGCAAAACGTACGGACACCCAATTTTATCTACTGGCGTGCGGACCGAACCCTGACCGGGGAATAGGTAACTTGCCTCAATCTTTTGGTTTTCAGACATTTTTATGAAAATTTTTTGTTTTGACACCAGTGTTCCATTATTAATTGATCCATATCAATTTCTGGAAGTTTTTGCATTTTCAGACCCTTTAAATTGAATAAAATGTCGGACAAAGTGACCCGGGACACACCATACTTTCGCATTTTGCCCTCCTCTCCGTCCGACGACGGCGGACTCGCTGATGAGGGAGAGGAAATTGAAAGCATGAGTCCCGTTGTTGTTCAACCGCAAAAATAATCAAGCCGGTGCGGAATTGTTTTTTTCGTTTTGAAACATTTTTGGACTGTCTTTTTGTAAAAATTCGCTTTTCCTTAAAAATTGCAATTCATTTTTCATTAAAACAAATGTTTAAATTGGTTTACTAGCCTTGTTTTGTCGGAAAATTTTGGTGTTTTTTCAGCAAAAAAAAATCGTTTTTTGTTCTTTAAACAATTTAGTTGAAGAAGACGAAGAAACAATGCTACGACGACGATTATTGGAAAAAAAGTTGGAGAAGGAACGGGGAAAAACGTCTTCAAAAGTTGGCCATTTGAATGAGCGCGACGAGGCAAAGGACGCGGCTGGCACTGTTGAAAGAGGGGTTTGAATTTTTTACGATTTTGTTTGTCTGGAATCTGGGGTTTTGGACGAAATCCCGATTACCCGGGTTTCTTAACAAAAAAACAACATATTTTTGTAAAAATTAGAATTCTTAAAGAATTGTATTTTTGACAATTGCTTAACAACAATAGAGTAACAAGTAAAAAGTCACCCCTAAAAATCGGACTGCTTACGGGAGCCGAGTTTTTCTATTTTTTTCCCCCGAAATACCGAAGCAAAAAGTTTAATTTAGCGAGAAAACTTCTTAAAACCTGTCTCTTATACACATCTAGATGTGTATAAGAGACAGGGGTTGGCATTGGCATTTGGAAAATTTGGGCACAAAAATGTTCTGAATAAAGTTTGTTTTGGATTTGAGGTAATTAATTTGTCTAGAAAATTGGTTTAAATTTGTTTTTAAAAAATCACCGAAAGTATCAAAAAATGGAAATTTTACGATTGACCCCTCTAACCTCGCAGACGTTGGTCCAGCGCCGGCGTTCGCTGCGGATGAAGCGGAGGAAAAGCGACAAAAGAAGCGTCTGCGGAACGCATCGGACGGCGGCCCCTCCTCGTCCACCTCCAGCAAGCGCAAACAACCGGACGACGACACCGCTGCCGGCGGCGACGATGGCACTCTAGGGCGGAAGGCCAAGGTTTTTTAAAAAATTGAAAAATGCTTAGAAAGTTTGGCAAAAATACTAAAAATCCAGAAAAATTTTTGGAAAAAATGTCGTTTACCGGTGTAAAAGGTTTTCGGTCGAATCATATACCAATCGACTCCTCTCTAAGCCTAACGCACGAATCTGCAAAAATTTTTGCGCGGACGCAACTATGAAGAAAGTTATGGCCCCTCAAAGTTGCCAAAAACCATAGGGGGGACCCTTTTGGTCAACATTTTTGGAAAAYTTTTTATTCTAAAAATGGTCTGAAAATATGTTATTTGATACACTGATTACGAATACGTCAATAGAAACCCAAAATTGAGAATTTAAAATGGTTTTTGAACCGGTTTTAAATTTTAAAAATTAAGGAAAAAAGGACTTTTGAGTAACCAAAGCCCGATAGGGGAAAAGTTAGACAGTATGGTGGAAAATAGCAGCCAAAGTACCGCACACTCGACTACGGCGGCCAGTAGGTGGGGCGAGACTCCGGGCTCCGGAAGAAGTCCGCGCGTGACCCGGCTGGGGGTCTCGCGCGCGCCCGCTCCGCGGGTCCCCGCGCGCTCGCCCTCCAGTGGCGCTCGTCCGACTTCTTCCTCCGCCCTCCGTCTCGCCCCACTACTTGCTCCGTCATCGCATGCTCGCTGTTGGCGGGCCGTTACACGGCCTTTCATTATTATATCCGGCTTTTGTTACTTAAAAGTCGTTTTTTCTTTAATTTTTAAAATTTTAAACCGGTTCAAAAACCGTTTTAAATTCTCAATTTTGGGTTTCTATTGACGAATTCGTAATCAGTGTATCAAATAACATATTTTCAGACCATTTTTAGATAAAAAAATTTTCCAAAAATGTTTCCCAAAAGAGTCCCCCCTATGGGTTTTGGCCAACTTTGAGGGGCCATAACTTTCTTCATAGTTGCGTCCGCGCAAAAATTTTTGCGGATTCGTGCGTTAGACTTAGAGAGGAGTCGATTGGTATATGATTCGACCGAAGACATTTTACACCGGTAAACGACAATTTAGCCAAATTTTTCTTTACGGAACTGGTGGGTAAGGGTCAGAAATTTTTTTGTCATATTTGAGGCGTTCATTTTTTTGTCACTTTTTTGGTGGAACAGTCATCAGAGGTTGTGCTGATTGGGCTGCTCACTGAAGAAGAACAACAAGAAGTCGATGATGATGAACTGTTGGTGGTTGAAGCGGTGCAAGAAGTAGAAGTGGTGGAAATTCAAGCAGTAACAGGACCAACTGGTGCAGCACCAGCTCAGCTGCAGCAACAACAACAGGAACAAATGTTGGTTGAAGAAGCACATGAAGTGGGCACGGGCGGCGGCGGTGGCGACAGCAGCAGCAGCAATAGAAAAAAGTCGTCAAAGAAATTTTCCAAATTTGAGAGCAGTCCGNGTTTCCGTCCCGCGGTTCTCCGCGTGCCGGAACTGTCGCGCGCACTCGTTGTCTATTTATGCTTTCATTGTGCCGGTGCCATTCTATCCTTGCCGCACAATGTTTATGTGGTCATCATGTTCTATCTGTCTCTTATACACATCTAGATGTGTATAAGAGGGGGGGGGGGGGATGTGTTTGATTCATTTTTTAAGCTAGACTTTAGATTTTGTTCATAATTCAAATGTTATGGCACATTTTGGGTTCTTTGTTTTTTTGTTTGTTGTTTTTGGGCAAAATTGCTCGCTTTTTCATTCTTTTTTTCAATGCCATAATTTTTAAATTATATTGCCAAATTTATAATTTTTTATTTTCTACCCAAAATTTGTGTGCATCTTTTTCAGCTTGCTCCCGACATGGATCAACAACGATTGGTTTCGTTGCTTCCCGTTTACTACCCGGGCATTTTTGGTTGCAGAAATGTGTCAGAGTATGAATGTCTCAACAAAATTTCGGAGGGCACTTTTGGTGTTGTCTATAGGGCACAAAACAAACGGACGGGTGCGTGATTTGATTATTTTTTACTACCAATTGATTTAATTGCGTATAATCGACGATCTGCCCAGAAAAAAAAAACGGGGGGAGTAAACGCACACCGGGTGAGAAAAGTCCTGCCATTCATTGAATAAAAGCATTTTGTACCAAAATTTAAAAAATATTTATTGACAGATGAGATTGTTGCATTAAAGCGACTCAAAATGGAGAAGGAGCACCAGGGCTTTCCGATTACGGCTTTACGCGAGATAAAGAATTAGAAAATTATTTTATGTACATATTATATTCGTTTGGAAATTGAAAAAAAAATATTTGTTGAAAGTTAGGACAAAAAATTTTAGGCTTCAACACAAAAAAATTTGTTTTGGGTATTTAGTGGAGAAAGCGGGGGAATTTCCCCGACAGTTTCATCTCTATGCCCGTTGTCTCTTATACACATCTAGATGTGTATAAGAGACAGGAGTAGCACAAGCAATAACTAATGATGATACATCAAAAATTATAAAATTTTATAATTTTTTTTAGCTTTTTTTTGGAATGGGAGAGGTCCGTGACGGGCACCCCCCTCCCCGAACCCAAGGCTGTTTTTGGGTAATATTGAATTTGTTCATTGTGCCAACAATTTTTGGCATTTTTGTGCAAATTTAATTCGAATTTTTGTGTTTGAATTCCGAATACTACGAAATAAATAACGGTTTTAAAACACGCTTTCGCTTGTCAGATCGGCGATTTTGGGCTGGCACGTGAATTTGGCGACCCGATCAAGCCGTACACACCGGTGGTTGTCACGCTGTGGTATCGGTCACCGGAACTGCTGTTGGGCACCAAGGCATGCGCATTTATTTTCACCTTAAACATTTTTTAACAAAAATTATGCATTTTAATTATTATTTTTTTGTTTAGCTCTATTCAACGCCCGTCGATATGTGGTCGGTGGGGTGCATTTTTGCTGAATTCCTCAAGCTTGACCCGCTGTTTCCGGGCCGTTCCGAAATGATCAAATGCAAAAAATTTCAAGGTTTTTTTTCTGAAAATTTTTTGTTTTCTTTAATAAACAAAAATTTGCAGGAAGTCGGCACACCAAACGAGCAAATTTGGCCCGGATGCATGGAATTGCCAGGCATGAAGACGGGCGTGTTCGCCGACACGCCCTACAATCAGTTGAGGAGAAAATTTGCTGCCGAACTGCCCGACGATGATGGATATGAACTGCTCAACAAGTGGGTGGGGAGGGGAAATGGAAATTAAATAATTTAATTTTTTTCCGTTTAAATTATTTGCTAATAATATTTAAATGGTATTTTTATCAAATTTAAAAGGTTCGAAATATCAAAAAAAAAATTTTTAACAGGTTTTAAATTTTTTTGTTTTGTTTAAAATTCTCTTTTTTTAAATAAACAAATTGGGTTGAAAAATATTCAATTAATTTTATTTAAAAAAACTTTTTTTGTTTTTGTTTTCAGGTTGCTAACATTGAACCCGGCGAAGCGGTTGGATGCCGAGCATGCTTTGGTCAGCAAATGGTTTTTCAACGACCCTAAGCCGGCACATCCATCCACCTTTCCTACTGTAAAAAATATTAAAAAAAAAGTTTTTTTTAAAAAATATATTTTTTTTTGCAGTGGCCAGCCAAAAGTGAGCAAAATCGCCGTCCGCCAAATGAGCCGGTGGCGCCCCGGAGTCAACAGCAGCAACCCCAGCGTCCGGTTGGCGGCTTTACGCTCCGTTTTGACGCGCCAAAATTTTGATTTGAATTTCTTGAACTTTTTTTGTTCCTTTACACTTTTTTTTATGGAAAAATAATTTTAGAAACTGGAATAAATTTGATAATTCAAAACTCTCTACATGTTGTTGTTCCCTTTTGGACTGTTTTTGAATGGCATTACAAATATCCTGGTAAGTCCAGGTCATTTCCAAAATCCTGATGTGGAAATTTTGCAAAAATTCGGTCTCCTAATATATTTTTAAAAAAATTGAAATTTTATGTATTAAAATATTTTTGATGTTTGATTTATCCACTTTTGTTGAAAAAAATGTCATATGCCTTTTCTAAATGTTCAAGTAATCAGTGAATTGGCAGCTGCTTTTTGGCTTTTTTAATTTCACGTTCTATTCATTTATTATGGCTATTTAATTATTTTTTTAATATTTAATATATTGCAATTGGCCACTTGCTACAGTCTCACACCTGAAATAAATAATGGCCAACAAAATTGCTGCGCGACAATGTGGGGGCTTGAATTGTCGTCATGGCACATAAAATAATTGGCAATGTTGGCAAACGGAAGGAATTTAAACTTTGCACGCGCAATCCTTCAATGTTCGCTGTAAAAAGAAACATTTTCAAGTCGCTGAGGCACAAAACGGCAAGGCAAAAATAGGCATTTTCTAACACGGAAACCAAATGGTTTAGTTTAGGTTGTTTGTCTATAATCAATATTTTGACCAGTCGGCCATTTGTCGCATTTTAGACGAATCGGCCTGTTTGACTTTGAGACCGGAACACTGAGATTATATTGATTTAAGTCCAGAATTATCAATATTTCAAAAAAAAAACCACTAACATTAGCTTAATTTTTTTACGATTTCCGCAAAATGTATGGCAACGCTTCATCCTACGTGGATTTTGTGGACTTGCTGAACACCGGGCTGCCCAACGCCGCCTTCAAGCAGTTCACCTTTGTCTGTCTGGTCATCACCTGCACTTTGACGATGCGTCTGCTGTTGCTCGCCCGTTTCCGTCCCGCGGTTCTCCGCGTGCCGGAACTGTCGCGCGCACTCGTTGTCTATTTATGCTTTCATTGTGCCGGTGCCATTCTATCCTTGCCGTACAATGCCTATGTGCTTATCAAATTCTATTATGGCACAAAATCTTGGGTAAATTGATAATACTGAAAAAAAAAWTTTCGTCACGAGACTCTCGAGCTTCCTGTTTAGCACACACACAGGTCGATCTACACCATTTTCTGGCTGGGCCAATGGCAGAACACGTACACGGCAATTTCACCACTGGTCGTCCTGTTCCTGACCGTGGAACGATGTTTTATCATCAAATTGGCCAKAAATTTGYCAAAACGGGAACGCTTTGGGCGATGGATGTGCCGTGCCAGCATTGCCACTCTGTTGGCCGCTTTTTCAGCCAGTACATGCATTTACATGTCCGAACTGCCGTTGGACATCGACAGATGTACGTTCTTTTAAAAATGTATACACATTGGGCTTTACTTCCGACATGACGCCCCCGAAGA
>MEIZ01000080.1:75801-89360 GCA_001723225.1 Globodera ellingtonae | reverse complement strand
AAAGTCTGTCCGCAAATGTCCGTCCGCAAATGTCCGTCCGCAAATGTCCGTCCGCAAATGTCCGTCCGCAAATGTCCGTCCGCAAATGTCCGTCAAATGCAAATGTCCGTCCGCAAATGTCCGTCCGCAAATGTCCGTCCGCAAATGTCCGTCCGCAAATGTCCGTCCGCAAATGTCCGTCCGCAAATGTCAGCAATAATGCTAAAATAGATATGAATGCCCTTTGTGAATGGATGAAAATGCCAAAATTGATTTGAGAATCAGGCATTGATTTTAATAATGCCCATGACAATGCCACGCACTTCACATTTACACGCGCATCAGCCTCTCACCCGCCGCCGCTGTCTGGAGAAGCGATATAAAACGGAGTGAAGAATGGCCATTTCGCCCAGGGCTCTCAACTCATCTGCGAGAAAACATGGCAACCGGCAAAATAGTGGCATTTTTATGGCATCTAGGGTATCGAGGGGTCAAATAGTGCATTTTTATGGCATCTAGGGGTAAAAATAGTGGCATTTTTCTGCCAGTTTTCTTGTGGAATTTTCAAAAAACCAATGTTTTTTTGAGAATTCTGCTTCACTTCTGGGGGGGGGGAGGTTCGGCGGTGCCGATAGGCGCCGCCGAGAAAATTTTGAATTTTTTTACTGTTATTTGTTAAGAAAATTTTCACAAAATTCAAAAAGGTGGCAAAATAGTGGCAAATGTGGAAAGGTGGCAAATATAGTGGCAACTTTCCAAAATAGTGGCATTTGAACACTAAAAGAGGGCAAATTGAGAGCCCTGATTTCGCCATATACGAATCGAACAAACCATTCGTTTAAATTTGTCCCATTCCTTTCCAGTAAATATTTTTAAAAAGAATTTTGACAAAATTCTAATCTTTTTTTAAAGCAAAGCCTTCAACAACAACAACAAAGTTATGCATTCGTACTCCGTCATTGTTCTTTTGCTCATCTTGGCATTGTGCCGTTACTGCATCGGAATGGATGATTGGAAGAATCAACCAATAAAAGATGTAAGTTCAAGAGATAAAACTGAGTTTTCGACCCGCCCGAACACATTAAGAAACAGACTTGCAAGTGATTTTTATGGTTTTCGATGAGGATTTGTAGTGGAGGGAATAATTTCTAAACTTTTTCTGATTTTTAAAAAATATTTGCTTTTTCCAACTTTTTGGAATTTTCATTTTTTTTTTGGTTGGGAAATCATAAAATCAAAGGGACTTGAGAAAGGTGGTTGGATTTTTTTTTGGTAATTTTAAAAAATCACGCAGGATAAAATGTTAGATGTTGTCAATAGATTGGAATGCCATGTGTTCATGGGTAGGAACAATCCTAAGAGATGTTTAATTTTTTCGAAAAGTTGAATTTTAGAAAGTTGTTCGAATTCGGGTCAGGGGTTCGAAACTGGTCGAAATAGATGTCATATCTAGATTCTTAGACCCCGGTTATCCCTAAAAATCATCCTTTTAGCGATTTTAAAAATTTTTTTCCAGTGTCACACCATCTAAACTATTACCTCGGAGGCTCCTGTGATCAAATACCATCCTATAAAGTAGGGTTGTCACCCCGCGTACGGGGTTGAGAATTGCGGGGTCAGGGTTTTTCGGGGTTAGAAGTGTCGGGGTCGGGGAAAACCCCGAAAAAAGGTCCTAAATTTGCGGGGACGGACGGGGTCGGGGTGACAACCCCCCTATAAAGGATTACCAATTGCAGGCCGCTCAAGCGGTGAGAGAGCTAGTGAACAACGACACCCTATTCACAACCAAGGCCATTAACCTAGACGAAGAGAAAGCGGACGTATCAAAAACAGCGGGTTCATCAAAGGCACCGAAGAAAGTGGAAAAAAAACCGAAAAAATGAATGATCGGCATGGAAATCCGTTTGTGATAGTGTCTTTTATTTGGTGGCCATTTCGATTTGGGTTAGTTGGAACATAAAATGGGGTTGGTTGGTGGTGTGTGTGCATTATTGTTTATTTTTCACTATTTCGGTATTTAATGTGCTCTTTTGTTCTTTTATTCTGTACTGGATGCATGGCATAAATTTTCTATTTAAATTGAAATCCTTGGAGTGAAAAAGTCGATTAAATGCAGGTTTGTCAACTGTCCTTTTTTTAAAAGATTTGTCCTTTTTTGGGATACCCCAATCTTTAAAATTTGAAATGTCCTTTTTTTAAAGATTTGTCCTTTATTTGGGGTACACGTCCTTTTTTGTCCTTTATTTCGGGACCTTGTGATAAGTTTGGGGGGCGCGTACGGACCGAATATACAGACCGAGCCAATAACATGCATCAAACTTAGCCGATCGGACCTAGGGGTGGGTCGGATAAGCCTAAACCTAAGCCTAAAATCTATCTAAAATAGGCTCGAGCCTAGTTCGCCATTTTTCAAAAATTTCTTAAAATGCAATAAAATTCAAATTTTTGGATCCCTCTTTTCGCACCTATTTTTGCTTATGAACCCGGGCACTTTTTCTCACCTATTTTGTGATTTTTCGAGCCTAAAAGTCAGCTCTGCTAATAAGCAATAAAACCAATCTTTTGGGTTCAAATAAATTAAAATTTTTTTTTGCATTTTAACGAATTTAATTTTTTTAAATATACTAAATTTGGATACCTTTTCAAATTGAAAATTTAACCCCAAAATTTCAATGCAAAATGACTTTATGTACAAAAAAATGACATTTAAATTGAAACAAAAAACAACTCAATTTTATTTTTGAATTCCATTTCTGGCATTTTGTCCATTGATTTTGAAGCATTTGTGTGCCATCCGATAGTATGCTTGGGCCAGCTTGACCTTCAGATAAACATGATGGAAGATTTGATAGTGCAGCGCTATGGTCAGGAACAGGGCGGACAGCAGAATGATGCCAACGGACAAATAAAGCATTGCCACGATCACCTGGAAAAGGCGGGAAAATTTGCATTCAAAAAAAGGGGTGCGCAATTTTCAGTGATATTGATTAGGCCATCATCCGTGTCCTGGAAATCGGAAGCCCGGGACCAAAAATTGGGGAAATCGAAAATTTCGAAATCTGAAAATTTTGTTTTTTCTAATTTTTTTGATCATTTTTTGCCCTCCCGCGTTGCACTTTTTGGACAATTTTTTAACAAAATTCCATCAAAAATTCAAAATTTTCTCGGCGGCGCCCATTGGCACCGCCGACCCGCCCTCCAAACTGATCCAAAAACTATGAAAAATCCAGCCTAATTTTTGGATTTATTTTTCCGATTTTTTTTTTGCCAAAAACTCCGGCATCCGGTTACATCCCTTTCACTGATATGATTAGGCCATCATCCGTGTTGTACCTCCATCCAACTGTCCGTGTCCGGATGATAATCTCCAAAGCCGGACGTTGCCATTGTTGTGATGCTTAAGGGGTAAAAAAATAGGAAATTTAATTTTTTTTTTGCCTGAAATATATGGCCGAAACGACGGGCCATTGCTTCAGCCATACAGAATAGATGAGCAAACCGACAAAATTATGCAAAATAAACAAAATAATTATTGGCACCACTGGTATACGTTGCGTTTCCGGCACAATTGGCTCCTCAGAAATATCCTAAAAAATAAATTTCCAACAATTTTCACGTCATTTGTAATTTAAACTTTAATTTGCAAATGTAATAAAATTTATACATTTATTTATATAAATACCTTTTCAATTTTTAGCATTTTTCGAAGACATTCCAATAATTTAGGCCACAAATCACAACAATATTCTGTTAGAGTGCGGCCCATATTTGCAAAAGCAGAGAATAGCATTGGAATACATAAAAAATGAAAAAAATAAATTAAAAACTTCCAATAATTTAGCATTTGTTTTTATAGATTTCATTACCAATCAAAATGTATAAAATTGTAAAAGCTTGGCTTAACGAATTGCTTGCATGAGAATCGCCCCAACCTCTGAACAATTGAAAAAAAAGTTATAAAAACTAAATAAATAATTCAACTTTTTTATTTAATTATAATTAAAAGGTTTAAAATTAATTTTGTTAAATAACTAAGAATATTAAAACGAGAATAAAAATAATTAAGCGACATTGTCGTCAACAGCTGGAAACACCAAATGATTGATCGGGGAAACGATTTAGCACCAATTTCGGCATCGATGAGACGAAAAATGAGTGATCCGGTCAGAAGCCAACAGAGCACAGAGACAACCAATGCAATATGAGTCAAAAAGTTGATCAAAAACTTAAATAAATACAATAAAAAAGTTTGAAAAAACCTAGATACTAAAATTACCGGCTCCGGGCTCTCAATTTCTTCAATGTAGATGTTGTCTTCCGCTTTTTCGTCGATGTCTTCGGCCAAAACTTAAAAAATTCTTTTTTTTTTATTATGCAATTTAATTGATTTATTTTATTGTATTTTTATTTTAATTTAATTATAAATTAGGAAAAAAACAAAAAAGTTTATATATTAAATTGTATTTTTATAGTTTATTCTTCCCATTAAGCTATTTATTTTTGGTTTTCTTTCAAAGAATGGTAAAAATGATGTTTATATGTGAAAGTGAAAGCCAAGCCTTCATGGCCTCGGTGGCTCAGTCGGTAGAGCGTCAGTCTCATAATCCTCCATATGGAGTAATCTGAAGGTCGAGAGTTCGAGCCTCTCCCGGGGCAAATCTTTTTTTCTATTTTTTCTTATTAATATATTAAACTTCTTAGTTTATTATTTAAATTTATTTTATTTATTTGTAAGCAAACAAATGTTTTTTTTTGAATAATTTTTTTTTATTATAAAAATTTTTGGGGTTCCTCAACTATAAAATTGAAAAGGGTTATGAGAGTTTCGAAAATTTGCATTGTGTGCCTTGGTGGCTCAGTCGGTAGAGCGTCAGTCTCATAATCCTCCAAATGGAGTAATCTGAAGGTCGAGAGTTCGAGCCTCTC
This sequence comes from Globodera ellingtonae, assembly GCA_001723225.1. Classification (NCBI taxonomy): domain Eukaryota; kingdom Metazoa; phylum Nematoda; class Chromadorea; order Rhabditida; family Heteroderidae; genus Globodera; species Globodera ellingtonae. Next base: position 84,455 of record MEIZ01000080.1, on the reverse strand, counting down.
CCGGGGCAAAACATTTTTTATGCATTTTAAATTAATTTATCCATAATAATAAATAATTGATTACCTATTTTATTTTGTTTAAATTAAAATTAAAATTTTTTAAGCGCAAAGATTAGGTAATTGTTTTTTTTACGCTTTTCATACTTTCTGGCATTTTTGTTGTTGGCATTCTGTCACCATTTTCGCGCTGGTGGTGTTCATGCTCTTCCTGGATGGTGCCCATTTCCATTGCGTTCACCAATTTGCTCATTTGCAACATTTTCTGATGCTGTCGACTCTGTGGACCACCGGCAGCCCCTAATTTTTTGGCAGAAAAAAATAAAATAATAAAAAATAAAATTTAAATTTAAATTTACAAGTTTCATTGCTTTTGCCACCCGAACATTGGTCTGCTGTTGTTTTTGCAGCAAGTAGCAATGAATTTTCCAACAAATCGCATAATGACTGCAACAATATGATGTCCTGCAATTTTTGTTGTTGTTGTTTAAATTAGAAATTTTAATTTTCAGGAAAGTAGTGCCCGGCAAAATTGAAAAACGCCGGGATACGGGACCGGAATTCAAAAAAACGGAGTCAAACGGAAATCCCGGACCCGGCCGGGTACTAATTTAAACAAAACCGGGATCAAATAGGACATTTTAGTACTGGTCCCGGTCCCGGACTACCCTAATTCAAACCATTTTGATGAAAAGTGGAATTATTAGTTTGAACTTTTTTGTAAAAAAAAAATTGATTCAAATTCAAATAATTTTTTCTTTATTTTAAAACTTACCTCAGATGGAGGTCCAACAAAATTTTGACATTGCAAGAATCTGAATGATAAAACAAAAATTTAAAAAATTAAAATTTCCTACATCCCGCTTACTCCTTCGCCTCGCCCAAAACCTCTCGAATTTCTTCTGCAAGTTGAAACTGATCAGAAAGTGAAGTTCGACGACTCTTTGCCGATATTTTTTGCAGAACGGACATATTTTAGTGCCTAATTAATCAACGAATTGTAACAATTAAATTTTTATTAGTTAATGATTGATTAATTATGCCATCTATTCAAAAAATAATTCTTATTAAAATTTGAATTGAATTAATTTAAAAAAATGAAAATTTCCAAAATGTAAATTTAAATCTTTATTCTTTAAGCTAAAATTTGTTTGCATAATAAAATAATTTAATTCTAAAATATTAAATAAAATTAATATTTAAAAAAGCGATTATTTTGTGTCAGCAATTGCGCGGAATGTGTGTTTGACGGCTGCGATCAATAAATATGATAAATATAAGTATATAAAATTGCTGGTTTGGAACTAAACCAACCATCTGACCACTTTTATTCTCAACCTCCTCCAATTCACACGATTCATTGTTCGGCAACAAAATGGGGGAAAAAATGAATGAATATTTTTAATTCAATATTGAAAAAACTAAATATTTTAATCTAAATAATAATAATAAAATGTTGTCGATTTCCGTACGAATTTTTGAAATTTATTATGCAACGAGTTTTTAAAAATAAATTTTAATATAACAGTTTTCAACTCTAATATGCAGGGTTGAACGATTTTGAGGCAGAAAATCAATTTAAAAAATGAATTTTTGGATATTGTTCGAATTTCAGGTCCGAGGTCATAAAAATTGGCAATTATATTTACCTTAATTAAAATAAAAATTATCTAATTCTGAAAAAAAGGTTAAATAATTTTGAATTGTGGAGATTCTCTTTATTTTTCATAAAATTATTATTTATTCAAAAATTAAACAAATAAAAAATTATGATTCTTTCACATAGAACGGATTCTCTGTGATAAAGCCGCCCGACTCGTTTCCCTGCTGATCAACATTGTATTCTGTCCGATCAGCTGAATTTCTGTTCACGTCAAATTTGTCGACCGGCGATGGAAGCGATTGCTTTACGATCAGTCGACGAGCTTCGGCTTGTTGAATCCGTCTGATCAGATCGTACACTGACTCCTTAAAATGAATCAAAAAAAGGGCATACAAATTTTGAGCAAATTTGTTGACAAAAAGTCATTTCAATTTGCGCTCACGACATGAATATTATGATTATTCAAATTTTTCCTAAGACGTATGTTAGTATATTTGAATAAAAAATTAGTTCTAAACTCAGTAAAGTATTCAAAATTAGTTTTTTCTTTAGTTTTATTTTTTGAAAAAGGAGGTTTTAAATTTTACTAGTAAAATTACTCAAATTTTTAATTTTGTGAAGATATTCAAACAACAAACACTAACCGCTCGAATATTTGAATATTTTCAAATTTTACTTGGAAACATTCAAATAATTCTAATATGCAAATAATACGCCGGGCATAGTATGCCTCTTACTTTTGTTCTGAACTGCTCGTAAACGTTGTCCACACGTGCACGCTCTTCACCATGGCGTCGTTCAATTTCTGGCGGCACTTTTCCGTTACGAAATAAGTCAAAGTTCAGTTGGGGAAAGACACCCGACGACGAAGTAGTCAAATTTGGCGAAACGTTGTTGATTGAAGTCAAGTTTGGCGAAACGTTGTTGATTGAAGTCAAATTTGGCGAAACGTTGTTGATTGAAGCCAAATTTGGCGAAACGTTGTTGATTGAAGTCAAGTTTGGCGAAACGTTGTTAATTGAACTCGAACTCTTAAAACAAATTATAAAAATCGAAAACAACAACAACAAAAAAAAGAAAACATTAATGCTTCTTACCCGGACAATTTTTTGAAAACCCTATATTTTACTACAGAAAGACGGTCTGTGGTCTGCCTTGCCGGCCGCCCCAAGCCAAACCTCCGGAAATTTTCGGTTTCAATTTGGTAACCGAGAAGATCAACATTTCGAGTTTAATTTTGGATTTTGTTGGAAATTTTTTAAGAAATTTAAAAATTTGACATTTTAATTTTCAAAAAACGGTTAAAATAATGGCGTGTTTTTAAAGCATTTCTTAGAAATCGCGGAATATGGACTTAAATGGAGCAGGGGTATCGTGGTTCGGTTAACCGAAAATCGTTCAGTTTTGGTTTCGGTTAAATTGTCATTGATGGGGATTGTCTGGATAATAATTTTAAAAAATTGATTGAATTTGCCCTAAATTGTTCGACCTTGATGCCCTCCAGCTCGGATTTATTCAACGGCAACACCCAATCATCATTCGCCTTTGGCTCAATGTGTGCCGCAATTTTCACTTTCTGTGCCGATTGTTGTACCGTACTGCTTTTTCCATCAAATGTTTCCTAAAAAATTTAAATAATTTTGAATTTGGCGCTTTTTTTGGGCATTCAGTTGATACTTTGGCGCTTAGTGCATCCAAAAATTCGTCGCCATCGCGAATTTTTTCGCTTTTCAATTCTCCACGTTCAAAATGTTCGGCATGTATTGGCGATGGAGGCTCTTCAGTGATCGGAATCTCATCGCCATCGTGGATTTTGCCGTTGGACGGACCATCCGCTGAAACTGAAAGTTGAAAAATAAATGAAAAATGCATTTATTCAATTTAATCAATTTTTTCATTTTGTATTATATTATTTTTTAGCTTAATTTAAAAAATTATAAATTAAATTCGAAATCCCCCAACATGTAATTAGGAATCAAAAAATTTTAAATTCAATTTTCAATTTTTAAAATTAATATTTTTTCGCTATAAAATCAAAATTTTTCTGTTTTACTTACGCCGAATGCCCTGTAAAGTGCCATCGCTCGTAATCACTTCGGTTGAGCCTCTTTTTTCCGCTTTACGTCCGTACTTTTCAAGCCGACTTTCCGACTTTGATGACGTCCCATTTTCTGAGGAAATTGTCGAATTTTCCGTAATACTCGGCATTTTGTTCAGTTCATCAACTTCATTTTCCGGCGTTTTGGTCAAATTCCCCGTATTTGGCTCTTCATGATCAGCAAGTTGATTTTCGGATTTTGTCATCGTGCTTTTCTGTAGATGATCACCATCAACTCCAGTTTCAGACTTTGTCGTCAAATTTTTCGGCTCATCATGCCCATTAACTTCATTTTCAGATTTTTTAGGCGTCCCGAACGGCTCCAACTTGTCCGTCAACTTGCTTTTCCATTGTTCAGCTTCAGCCTCATCATCATGCACAGCTTCTTCGTCATCGTCTTGTTCAGTGCCATTTTGGCACGCATCCAATGCCGTCCCGTCCGGCTCGGGAAAGATGATGTTGTGCACCAGGTCGCCTCCGTTGATGCCCGGGTGTGTTTTGGCATCACGTTCGGCCTCCTCAAAGTCTGTCTCTTATACACATCTAGATGTGTATAAGAGACAGGTCCCGAACGGCTCCAACTTGTCCGTCAACTTGCTTTTCCATTGTTCAGCTTCAGCCTCATCTTCATGCACAGCTTCTTCGTCATCGTCTTGTTCAGTGCCATTTTGGCACGCATCCAATGCCGTCCCGTCCGGCTCGGGAAAGATGATGTTGTGCACCAGGTCGCCTCCGTTGATGCCCGGGTGTGTTTTGGCATCACGTTCGGCCTCCTCAAAGTCGGCTTCCAGTGCCATCATCGTCTCATGCAACGCATTCAGATCATCTAAACAATAAAGTATTTATTTGAATATTAAGATTAATCAAATTTTCCTATTTTATTTGAAAATATAAAATAATACGATGAATTATAATTTGATATCTTTACAAAATAAGTTTTAGGAAAATTAGAATTTTACCAAGTTTAAAATTAATTTTTCTTCTTTTCAAATAATACTAGGATCTTCGAAGCCTAATAGACTGTACTATACTACTGATCGAAGTAAACCATAAGGAGCCTATACATATTGAAAAATTTTTTTTACTCTACCCAAACTTTTAAATTTAAATTTTTTCAAAATTGATAGGAACGGGGCCCTACCAAATTAATTTATCTCAAAATGTTAGCCTCTTAAATTAGACTGGAGCAAAACAAAATTGAGAAAAAAACTTTCAACATAATTAATTACCTGATTTGTTACTTTGAAGACGTTCCACAAATTGCGGATGGACTTCCTGGAAAATTTGCCAATAAAATGTACTAATTTTTTTTTGTTGTTAAATTTTATTATTTTAGCAGAAATGAGTGTAAACATTGATCAGATCGTGTGTTATAAAAGTGCATAAAAGATGGGAATCAGGCACGAGAATGGGTTGATCAAGAAACAACAAAAAATGGTGGCAATGTGTCATCGGCCATATTCGTCCTCATCCGAGCCGACGCCGACATGAACGCCTCCAATACCTTCCGGATCGATCATCATCCGGAACAAGTCGCCGTACAAATCGGTTGCCCGATCGAAAATGTTCAGCACCGGCACGTGCCGATCACGTGGACGAGCTGTTCTCAGGGTGTCCGTGTCCAACAACAATTCATCATCCCCCTATTTTTGGGAAATTTGTCTCATTTTGCAAAATTTTCAAAATGCCAGACATTTTAGATTTTTCTATCTTTAAAAATTATTTAAATTCTAAAAATAGTTTTTTTCACCAATTTCAATGCTTTTAAACTGCCATTTTTAGCATTTAATTGGACACCCTGTTTCTGCTAGCAGTATCAGCAACATCAGTAGCTGAACCATCCGCGGTGTTGACAACGCGGGAGCCGAACAGGCGACGGCGCCATTTCGGTTGTGCCAATTCGTTGGAAGGTGGAGGAGGCGGAGGAGGAGGGATAACCTAAAAACTCGAATTCGGCATAAATTTTTTTGTTAATAAATATTTTTTAAATCTCTGAAATTTTTACGCTCTTTTTCCACTCATAAAAGTGCATCCGAATTTGAGTTTTTTTGGCACAATTTTTGTTTTGGATCAGAAAAGTAGTTGAAATGTAAACATATGATCAAAATAACCCAAAAAAATAAAATTAAAAATAAAATAAATGAAAAAAGAATAGCTAGGTATATGAGGCACGACGAAAACGACAAAATGTCTACTGCTATGACAAATGGTATAATAGATATTTTGTCATTAAAATAAGCATTTTGTCGTTTTTCCGTGAGCAATTTACACAATAATGTTGTAGTTAAGACACATTAAAAAAACACACATACGGATTGATGGAATAGAATTTTTGATTTCAGACAATTTGTTTTTATAATTCCAACAAAAATTGGCCCACCTTCTCATCGAATGTGTCTTTTGGATTCGCTTCTTTTTTCGCTTCAATCGCTTCCTTTTTGGCATTACTTTTCGCCTGTTTGTCGTCAGCATCTTTTATGGCTTCTTTTTTCTTTTCTGTCCTCTCATTTTCGTTGCTATTCTTCTCTTCCTTAGCCTTTTGTTCTTTTTCCTTCTTCTCTTCCATCACTTTCTTCTTTTTCTCTTTTCTTCTCGTTTCATCCTTTTTCTCTTTTTCTTCCTCGCTTTCTTCCTTTTTCTCTTTTTCTTCCTCGCTTTCTTCCTTTTTCTCTTTTTCTTCCTCGCTTTCTTCCTTTTTCTCTTTTTCTTCCTCACTTTCTTCCTTTTTCTCCTTTCTTCTCGTTTCAACCGCTCTCTCCTCCTCCACGCCTTTGTCGTCGATTTTGGCGCCCTCCTTGAACAGATCGGCCGGCCTCTCCGGCTTCTTCTGCTTCAGCACATCCTCCTCCGCAATTTCGTTTCGTTGCACTCCCTTTGCTGGTATGCCGCCGTTGTCGCTCGTTTGTGGGACTAAAAAATTGAAATCAAAATTTTTATTGTGCAGAACTGATCAGTTTCAACTTTTAAAACAAATTGAAGACTTTGATCAGCTCGCCAAAAACTAAATTAATTAAAACACTGATCAGAATCAAGATGCTGTAAATAATTTTGTGAAATTTCATATTTTCCAACCTCCCAGGCCCATCATTCGCTGAACAGCTGAGATTATTCGCTCCAAATGTTGAATCTGATCAGGGACCAGCCCATTTTTTGCTTCAACATCGTTGGCAAATCGCGTTTTCTCATTTTCACTTCCAATCATTGATCGCTCCAATGTTTCCGCCACGGCAAACAACGGGTCAAAAGACTTTTTCACTGAAAATTAAATTAAATTAAATTAATATTTAATTTTAATTTAATATAATTTAATTTTTTCTTACATTTTGATGGCATCACATGGTTGTCAAGCAGATCCCGATCTTTGATCTCTTGCTTCATATTGTTATGCTCTCTGATCTTCTCCCTAGGCTTCTCCTGCTTGTCAATGTGATCATTGATTTGCTTAGTCGACTTATTCGAATATTCAAGCTCATCTTCAGACGGATTCTGATCATTGATCCCTGATCTGAGCGTCTGATCAGTGATCTGCTCCTTGGTCGTATTCAAATCAGTGGGCTCTTCTGAAGGCTTCTTCTGTTCGCTGGTCGTCTCATTCGGTTCATTTTGATCACTTGTACTCTCGATGGCAGCCTTTTGAACTTGTACCTCCCCTTTCAACATATCTTGATCGTTTTTTGCTTCTTTTTGTGCAATCGGGCTGTGTTTATCGAACTCTCTAGTCGGCTTCAACTGATCATTAATTTCTTGTGCAAGCTTTAGCTCTTCATTTAGCTTTTCCTGAGCGCTACTTTCCGCCTTGAAACTCGTTTGGGTGTGAGGAGCCTCTTTTTTTGACTCCATCTGATCTTTGATCTCATCTGCTGGCTTATTTTGATCGCTGATCAGCTCCGTTGGTTTCTCGTTGATCTCAGCTTTCGGCTTCTCTTTTATCTCTTCCGTTGGCTTCTTCTGATCATTACTCTCAACTGTTGGCTTTTCTTTGACCTCCTCTTTCGGCTTCTCTTTGATTTCTTCCGTTGGCTTCTTCNTCTTTCGGCTTCTCTTTGATTTCTTCCGTTGGCTTCTTCTGATCATTACTCTCAACTGTTGGCTTTTCTTTGACCTCCTCTTTCGGCTTTTCTTTGATCTCTATTTTTGGCTTCTCCTTGATGTCTTCTTTCGGCTTCTCTTTGATCTCAWCTTTCGGRTTTTCCTTGATCTCCTCTTTCGGATTCTCTTTGATCTCTGTTTTTGGTTTCTTCTGATCATTGCTTTCTTCTTTCGGCTTCTCTTTGATCTCATCTTTCAGCTTCTCCTTGATCTCTTCTTTCGGCTTCTCTTTGATTTCTTCCGTTGGCTTCTTCTGATNTTCTTCTTTCGGCTTCTCTTTGATCTCATCTTTCAGCTTCTCCTTGATCTCTTCTTTCGGCTTCTCTTTGATTTCTTCCGTTGGCTTCTTCTGATTATTACTCTCAATTATTGGCTTTTCTTTGACCTCCTCTTTCGGCTTCTCTTTGATCTCTACCTTCGGCTTTTCCTTGATATCTTCTTTCGGCTTTTTCTGATCATTGATCTCTTCTTTTGGCTTCTCTTTGATTTCATCCGTTGGCTTCTTCTTGATCTCTTCTTTCGGCGTCTCTTTGATTTCTTCTTTCAGCTTCTCTTTGATTTCTTCCGTTGGCTTCTTCTGATTATTACTCTCAATTATTGGCTTTACTTTGACCTCCTCTTTCGGCTTCTCTTTGATCTCTTCTTTCGGCTTCTCCTTGATCTCTTCTATCGGCTTCTCTTTGATCTCTACCTTCGGCTTTTCCTTGATCTCTTCTTTCGGCTTGTTCTGATCATTAATCTCCTCTTTTGGCTTCTCTTTGATCTCTTCTTTTGGCTTGTCTTTGATCTCCTCTTTCGGCTTTTCTTTGATCTCCTCTTTCGGCTTCTCTTTAATCTCGTCTTTCAGCGTCTCTTTAATTTCTTCTT
>MEIZ01000080.1:57587-70373 GCA_001723225.1 Globodera ellingtonae | reverse complement strand
ATTTTCAAAATTTATGGAAAAAAATAAAAACAAAAATGCCTACAGCAGGCCATGTCGTAAATTGGGCATTTTTTGGACGGCACCCAAAGGTTGGATGAGCCGGTGTCAAAGATGACGGTGAAATTTTGTGCCGGTGAACCGATGGAAATTTCGCCATAATATTGGGCCTGCAATAAAATTTAATTTTTTAAAATTATCCCGACACGGCACACGAGTGAATGATTATGTTTTTTCTGATCACAGATCCGATCATAACTAGCCAAACACATGTCAAGACTCTCGACGACCATTGCTCAAATTGTCCCATATGATAATGGCAATTGTAATGAGTTTAAGATTATAATTTGAAAAGATTGATCAATCGTGATCATTCCATATCCATGATTCGTATGGCATAATCTAATTTTGATCACTGATTGATTAGCTAATTGTTTTTTTTCTCACGATAAAGAATAACATCTCAATTTCGTGATCAGACCATGTGCATGATCGTATAGCGTTATCTAATTTTGATCACTGATTGATTATCTTTGTTTTTTTTCACGATAAAGAATCAACATCTAAATTTCGTGATCAGACCATATGCTTGATCGTATGCTTGATCATAGATTAGCTAGCTCTGTTCACGATAAACAAAACCCCGGGGGTGTGGACAATCCTTGATCCAGATTAAGCGAATCGATCAATCAAAAGCCATATTTAAATCATTGCTTACGTCCATGTAGTTGCGCAACAGTTCGTCGATTTCCGTGCCGACGCCTCCGTTTTCCGGCATATCCACATCCGAATCCGCGTTGAACAGCTCCTCGTTGTTGTTTGAGATGCGCTCCAGGCGACGGCGCAACGATTCATGCAAATGCTTGCGGAATTGCTCCAACGATCCGGTGGCCGCCAGACGGGCACGGATCGTGTCCATGCGACGAAGCGGCACACTAAAACAGGCATTTTTTGTTGGAGAAATTTGATAACAATTTGTAAAACCTTTGAAATTGGCACAACCGTAATATACTTCTTACCCGTGGCAGGACAAAATTACCGATGGGCAACCGAATAGCATTTTATTAGAATTTTTGATTTTGTCCGCTTTTAAGCTATTAGTGATTTCGACCACATTTGGCGATTTGAGATTTTAAGCGTCATGATTTGTCCACTAAGGATTTTGTCCGCTTTTAAGCTATTAGTTGATTTTGCCCGTTAGTTATTTTGTCCATTCGTAATTTTGCCCGTTAGTTATTTTGTCCATTAGTGATTTTGCCCGTTAGTTATTTTGTCCATTAGTGATTTTGCCCATTAGTTAATTTGTCCATTAGTGATTTTGCCCGTTAGTTATTTTGTCCATTAGTGATTTTGCCCGTTAGTTATTTTGTCAATTCGTGCTTTTGCCCGTTAGTTATTTTGTCCATTAGTGCTTTTGCCCGTTAGTTATTTTGTCCATTAGTGATTTTGTCCTAGCGCCTTCTTACCTCGTCATTCCATTCGCTGGCTGCCCATTGTGCTGCCGATGTGTGTGACGGTGGTAATGGCGAGCAGCACCGATGCTGAACAGTGCCATCAAGCCGACCACCAACAACAAAAATGCCGAGCATTTCATTTTCAACATTTTTGTTTTTGGATCTGAAAATTCGTTTCAGTGCCCACGTCTTGGTGCAAACCAACCAAATCGAAAGTTACAATATTCATAAAATAGGGCCCGGATTTATAGGCCCTAAAAACTTGCACAAATTACCAATCGGCTTTTAAAGATAACTGAATTATTTTTGTGAATAAATTCAAAAAACTTTCGGTGAGATTGGACTAAATGGCAAAAATTAGCATGTTTAATGCTCAAGTTGTTAGGGCCTAAAAAGCCGGGCCCTATTCTTAAAATTTGAGCCCCCGGGGGGTTTCCTATTAAAGGCGGGGGCTCTGGTGCCAAAACGAGGAGCCGCGCCGTGATTTTCGCTTCCAAAAAACAAAAATGGGAGGACATACGGTATGACCGTAATTACAGTACCGTATCGGATCTCGACATTTTCGAGAATTTTACCGACTTTTTGAAATCACTAAAAATGATTGAACACAAAAATTTGTAGTGTAAGTGGTGAAAGAAAGTCAATGTACGCCCTAAAAATGCATGTTGAAAGCAATTTTGGATTGACTTGTGATTGAATGATAAGGGAAATTGTTTGGGGGAGAATATTTTTACGGAGTGTTTATTATCATCACATTTTTTCCACTTTTTGTTTTACAAAAATACTGATAAGAATGCCCAAACGGTGTTTTCCATATTTTTGTGTCCGTTCAATGAAATAAATTTAAATTTTTTTTTTGTAAAAAATAAAATGTAACTTATGACACTACAAAATTAAATAATTTTTACTATATCAATCAACTCCATACCTTCTTTAATGCACGAATGTGAGGGCAGAAACCATTATGAAAAAAGTTATGGCCATAATACTGAAGTGTCCCTTTCAAAGGGGACTCAGTTATCCACTGTGTAAAATTGTGCAAAATCAATATCTAACATACCGCGATGCATTTCAGTACTACAGTATTTATCCAAAACAATTAAATGACGGTAATTTACATCGACCAAATGCTAGGCCGATAGCGGCCCAACGAATTTACCTTTTAGTTGTTGTTGTTGCAAAAAACCCCTAAAAATTGACAATCGGATTTTAAAAAAATAAATATTTTGTATGTATTTTTCAAATTTTTTTGCCAGAAATTGGATGAATTTTTAGTCCATTTTTGTAGCTTTTTAGTGCCCATTTTGAGGCTTTTGCCTATTTTAACCACTATTAATGCCAAAAAGGCGTTCCCTAATTATGACAATTCATTTTTTATTTAAATGTTAGCAGAACAATACAAAAAGTGTTAAAAAATGCAAATTTTTGGGCTTTTATCAAATTCCGCATCACTTTCGCGCTCACATCATTTCCGGCCCATTGTGACTACAAATGAATGCTCAAAACTGAAATTTAAAAATTTATTTTTTAATAAATATAATAATTATTAAAAAATCAAACTACGAATATCCATTTAGGGTTTTAATGTACCAAACCAATTCAAAAATACGGCCCAAATTAAAAACAAATGTTCAAGCAAAGGCCAAAATATTTTGTAATGTAAAATTTTAAATTTCAAAAAAATGATTTTAAAACTTGAAAAATAACTTTTTTGTCGTATTTTATTTATTAATTAAATAAATGCTAAATTTTAAATTCTTAAACACCGCCAAGCAGCAGCAGCAGCAGCATAAAGCTGAGAGTGACGGGAAGCGGGACGGCATCGGCACAACTTTTAAGCCTATTTGGCCCTGAGCAGCCGACGGTGCGGTTCCCTGGTTTGACGTTCAGTTTAAGCCGTGCCGAATTGCTTTTGGTGCCCGTCGTGTGGTTGCATTTGAGGAMTTGGCCATTCTTTGTGTCACACATTTCGTCAAACGCCGAATATTTGCTGCATTCATCCACTGGGTGTCTGTCATCCGTTGTGCCGTTCGCTATTCCACAACCGTTGATGCGGAAGACGTCGTAGCCATCGTCTGGGGGCAATGGAAATTATTCAAAAAAATTTAATTAATTATTTTAAATAGAAATCGACAATGTTATGTACAAACTGTTTTTTGGCATCTTATAAAATTCATTCATATCTCTGATAATCAATCACATTTTGGCACTTCTCACTTATGCCCAGAGGTAGAGTAGGCGCCAAGACCGGGACTGGTACTGAAGTCTCCAATTTGGGACTGAATTTCCCTCTTATAAAATCACGGTTTTTTTTCTTCAAAATTTCAAATCTTTGTTTTTGACCATTAGTCCCGGTTTTTCCTAAAAATCCCGGTCCCTACTCTACCCAGAAGTGCCATTAAAGCCGTGGAAGCCGGGCATTTGCCGGTTTTTGGGGMTCCGTGCCTAGTTTTGGGCATGCTTTTCTGCTAAATTTGTGATTTGTTAAAAAAATTGTTCAAAAAACAATTTTAAATTTGTGGGGCTACGGCACAGCTGAAAAGTGAAAGCCGGAACAATGTTTTAGCGCTTTATGTTTAAGCGTCCAAATCTGCAAAAAATTGATACCAATTTTTTTTGTTGGGCTTAAATTCAAAAACATAAATATGAATTAATTTTGGTAAGCCCAAAAAATATTGCTGAAAATGATTTAAAATTGGAAAAAAATGTTTTAAAACCCATTTTGAAGTCATTGAATTTTTTCTTAAAATTATAATGAAGCAGAAAAATATTGCTGAAAATGATTTAAAATTGAATGAAAATGTTTTAAAAAACATTTTGAAGTCATTGAAAATAGGCCAGCCCATACATTTTTTTTTCTTAAAATTATAATAAATTTTTTTATAAAATTCTCACCTTCCGTGCAGTATTTAGTCACACACTCAAGAACATTGTCATCGCATGTCTCGAGAGTTTGATTATTGAGCATTTTTTTAAATTTTCCCGATTTCTCAAAGATAACGTCAAAATAGAGCGGCAGTTCTTTGTCATTGTACTGGTTGTCATTGTACTGGATGCCAGCGAAGCACAACGTTTCGTTTTCTGCAAATATAAAGTAATTTAAGAATTGAATTTGACGCTGTTTTAGGCGACAACAATACGCAAATTGCCCAATTAACCGGTGCTCAATTTTTCCAAAATGTTCGGTGTCCAATTTTTCGAAAATTTTTTTTTGGTACTCAATTTTCCAGTGCTTAATTTTACGTACACTTTTGAAAATGGTCTAGTCTTACCAGCCAAACTGAATCGCACAATTGCGTTGAGGATGAACAGCTTGAAGACTTTGGAGGCCATTTCAATTGTTTTCAATGAATATTCGGATTTTCCCTAAAGTTTTCTTTTGATATTTTTTATAAAATTTTCCAAAAACATGTGAAAAATATATATTCAAACTGTAGGAGCAAAATTAATAAAGATAGATGAATTTGAAGGTTTTTATGCATAACTGACTAGATTTTGGCCATTTTTGGCACATATTTTGGCATTTTTTGGGCTTTTAATACATATTTTAGGATTTTTAAGAACATAAAAACATACATATTTTGGGTTTTTTAGCACTTATAAATCCGATCCCTACTGATCACTTTGAAAGATTGTCGTTTATAAATCAGACAAATAAAGTTTGATTTTGATGCTTAGCATTTTAGTTTTTTTTTTGTTGATATTGCTATCAATTACCTATGCTAATAAAATAATCATTTTTTGGTACTAAAAAGTTATGCTCTAGCCCCAACCCAATTGTGAGGGGTAAATCTGAGAGCATTTATTTATGCACACCATCGTCCCACGCCCCCAACCAACCAATAGACGCGTTTAACACAAATGACAACAAAATGAATGAATAATCACTAGAAAGCCCAACCACTGATCAGCCCCACCACACAAATTCCCCCCCCCCACCTCTAAGTGATGACGATGACTGTCCATCTGCTGCTGTTCGAGCATAAAAATGGGGGCACAGACTTTTGAGTTTTTTTATAGACGGCAAAAATTATAAAAGTTCAAAAAAATTTAAATAAATGCTTAGGTAAAATTTATGACAAAATACATAGGTCGAATGGGTTAATCAAGTTTTGTCCTTACGCGCAAATCAAAAAAATTTGCTGTTGGTAGGCAGTTGAAATGGTTGTGACAATTTTCAACCAAAAGACGGAAAACACTTGGCAGTCGGGTAAGTTACACGGGTAATTTAGAAATTTAAAGTGCCCTTTTTCAAACTCACCCAACGTAAAGAAATACGCTGATATTATTTTATCAAATCGGAAAAACTGAAGAATATCAAAAAAATTGATTTTGCATACAATTTATATACCAATCGACTCCACTCTAAGCCTAACGCACGAATCCGTAAAAATTTCTTGGCGGACTCAACTATGAAGAAAGTTATGGCCCCTCAAAGTTGGCCAAAAACCATAGGAGGGACCCTTTTGGTCAACATTTGTAGGGAATTTTTTTATTCTAAAAATTGTCTGAAAATATGTTATTTGACACGGAAAATAGCAGCCAAAGTACCGCACACTCGACTACGGCGGCCAGTAGGTGGGGCGAGACTCCGGGCTCCGGAAGCAAGTCCGCGCGTGACCCGGCTGGGGGTCTCGCGCGCGCCCGCTCCGCGGGTCCCCGCGCGCTCGCCCCCCAGTGGCGCTCGTCAGACTTCTTCCTCCGCCCTTCGTCTCGCCCCACTACTTGCTCCGTCATCGCATGCTCGCTGTTGGCGGGCCGTTCGTTACACGGCCTTTCATTTTATTTATCCGACTTTTGTTACTTAAAAGTAGTTTTTTCTTTAATTTTCAAAATTTTAAACCGGTTCAAAACCCGTTTTAAATTCTCAATTTTTATTTTCTATTGACGAATTCGTAATCAGAATATCAAATAACATATTTTCAGACAATTTTTAGAATAAAAAAATTCCCTACAAATGTTGACCAAAAGGGTCCCCCCTATGGTTTTTGGCCAGCTTTGAGGGGCCATAACTTTCTTCATAGTTGAGTCCGCCAAGAAATTTTTACGGATTCGTGCGTTAGGATTAGAGTGGAGTCGATTGGTATATAATTTGTATGCGAAATCAAATTTTTTGATATTCTTCAGTTWTACCATCAAATCTATAGTTTTGACATATCTATGATTTTCATTCATAAAACTCTTTTTGAAATTTCATGGAGTATCCGATCGAAATTCTTTTTTTTTAAACCCGAGATTTTTTGTTTGTTATTTGAATGGTTGTTAATTAAAATTTGATGAAAAGAAACAAACAATTTTTATAATTAATACAACAATATCCATTGATTCTCCGTAAAATTGTGTTGAAACAAAATTATTCTGATCACACCATAACATAACATCACTTAAAATTGTCTCAATTCATTATACATTTTTAAGKGAATGCCGAGAATAGCATTTAAAGAGATGTTTTCATTAGTTTCGATTTTTTAAATGAATGCTTTATGTAATTTTGAACCAAAAACAAATTATTAAAAACGGTTAACATTWTTTATTTTTTTCAAAATTTAAGGAAAAAAATCATATGGTGGGTGACCCTTTTGTTTTGTAATTTTTAAATCAAGACCAATTTTTTTAACAATTCCATCAAAATTCCGCCGGGCCCCTCCCATTTGTAAAAAGCTTCAAAAAATGGTTGCAAATCCCTTAACAAATTAAGTCAAAAAAATTTTCTCGGCGGCGCAAGGCACCGCCGACCCCCAGATGTAAAGCAGAATTCTCAAAAAAACTCCGAGCCCTAAAATTGGGTAGTCCCCAACTCTCGACATGGCAAACCCCAGAACCGAGACCCAAAAAAACCGAGAAATTTCTCGACTCGAGAGCCGAGACCGAGACTATTGAGCATCCCTTGTAAAATTTGAATAATTTGAATCTTGTTGCTGCTGGGACATCAACGACGAGCGAAATGACCATGTGGACCACAAGATGCACTTTGATGGTGCGCAACTAAATGGATTTACCAAATAAAGATTAGTGTTCGGCAAATGCTTAGTTTTAAATGTAAAAAAGTTAAATATTTTGTTATTTCCACCACCCATAAAACAAAAAGAGTTTATTTACTACTACAACCAACCACCCTGGTCAAGACCGGGAAAACAATTCTAAATTTGCATTTTGCAAAAAAAATTCTCTTACTTCTTTTTTGTTCTCTTCTTTGTCCTGTGCGCCCGTTCCCGTCGTGGAATGGGTGAAAGGCCACCTAAAATGCACAAATACATTCATTTTTACTTTTTTTGTATGCTRTGAACAATTCAACCCGTTCCCTTTATTCATTTTTTAATTTGTTTTACACTAAACATTAACCCATTCATACCAGACGGTAATGCGCCCACCCCGCCACTGAAGTCGCTTCATCTTGCCGAGCGGTCACCGCCGCAAGCGCGTGTTTAATTCATTACAGAATTGAGCAACCAGGCGCTCAACCTCCGAAGTCCGCGGCGGTAAATTCGATGGAGGCTTAACAGCGTCTAAACGGCATTGTCATTTTTTGGCGTTTTCCCTTTTGGCATTTCTTTCTTTTGCCTTTTTCTTTCTTGGGCATTTTAAGCTTTTTGCATTTCCCTTTTGCTCTTTTCCTATTGGCATTTTCATTTTTTGGCATTTTCTACGTCGTGGAATTTCTTTTGTCAGAACCAAATCCAGTATCACTAACAAAATAAAATGTCACCTCCCGAGTGATCGGACCCACGATCCGGTTCAGCGCGCCAAAAAATTGCTCGTCGCCTTCAAACGGAGATGGCGGCCGTTGCTGGATTTGATTGCGTATTTGAGCGGCTTGCTGCAATAGTTGCTGATGTGCTCCAATTTGGCCCATCTGATTGAGGCTCAGGCCAAGTCGCCGCATTATTTGGATGGTTTGTTGTATTTGTTGTTGTTGTTGCATGTTCATTTTTTAAAATTCGTTGAAGCAGTTTTTTCTAAAATAATTTTTTTAATGTTAACCATTGAGCAAAAAGAATCATTTCAATCGCAATAAAATTGGATGGAGTGGGGGTGCGGAAGGAGTGGTGTTTTTACCAACTCTAAAGTGTTACTTTGTTGAATAATTCGGAAAAAAGGTGGCCAAGTCATAACGAAAGCAGATATGCAATTTACATTTTGAACGTTTGGTGCGATATTACGAACAAACTTTTTAAATTAAAATCGAAATTTAATTCATTAAGTTTAAATCTTGATTTACTCGCGAAGATTGAATTAATTGTCGTTTTAATCCATTTTTCAAATATCGTCTACTCTAGAACGAACTATTTCTTGTGGAATATCCCACAAATTGATAAATAATAGTTTATATATAATAGGAAATATGATAAATTTGACACTTTAAAAGTTACGAAAAGCACAAGTAACTTCCTTTGGGTAAAAAGTATACCCAAGCTATTTCTTATAGAATATCCCACAAATTCATAAAAAATAGTTTATAGATAATTAAAAAATATAATAAATTTGACACTTTAAAAGTTACGAAAAGCACAATTAACCTTCTTTGGGTAAAAAGTAGTATTAATAGCTTAAAAAATGTGTTTTTACATGCAAAAATTCAGTGGGGCAATTTTAGCCAAGAAATTTGCAAAAAGGCGCCTAAAAAGCAAGGAAATTCACTGAAGAAAAATTCAAATTTTATTGTATTTTTTTATGAAAATTTTTCAAAAAGATAATGGCAAAAATTGGGGCAAAAGTCTTTTACTTGAAATATGTTTGCCCTTATTTTAGGGTCGAAAATGCCAAATTTTTCTTTTTGTAACTTTTGAATTGTGAAACTTATCATATTTTCTAATTATTTTGAAACAATTATTTATGAATTTGTGGGATAGTCTATAAGATATAATTTGGGTATACTTTTTAGTGAAATTTATCATATTTCTAATTACCTATTTTAAAACAATTATTTATGAATTTGTAATAATTTGTGTATACTTTTTACCCAAAGAAAGCTGACAAATGAGTAGGTAGTTAAATGCGTAAAAAAATAAGTAAAAAGCGATTGGCCTCAATCTTTTTGCACTCCTTAATGGCGGGGTTGCCTTGAGTTTAGAAAAAGTTTGAGTTAAACAATTCATCATTTTTAAAGTTCAACCCGTGCCAAATGCACGAAAAAGTTTTACTTATTTTAATAAAGCTTGTCAAAATTCATCGACTTACAAAATAACGAAAAACCGTTTGGATTCCAGGTTACTTTTCGGAACAAAAAACAATTTCAAGTCAGGCCCGTAAACTATTATATAGAGTTAATCACGGTCGGTTAACCGAACTAAAACCGAAAAATGGCTTTTTTTGGACCAATATTCGAAAATCAGGGTTCGTAAAACCGGCCTAACCGAAAACCGGTACACCCGGTTTAAAACCGACCGTGACAAAGCCTACTATTATATTTTATACAGCTCACTTTTTTTTTGGCTGTAGCCCAAAAACCTTTAGACTCTAGAATAAAGAAAGAACTGGAAGATATCGATGAAATTTTGATAAATCATTTTGCCGATTAAGCCAAAATGGTCCATTTCGTCGAGTTGAAAACGACAGTTTCGCCAAACAGACATTTTGCCCTAGTTCATTTTCTGCTAAGGTGAGAATTTTCAATTAAATTACTAACAAACCTAAAAATTTTTTTTGAATTATTCGGCGAAATTTCCACTTGGCGAAATGCCCGATGTGGACCTTTTTTTGACTGACGGTCCAAAAGCCCTAAATTCAATGTAAATTTCTCAAGTGGATAAGTATGGAACATGCCGGTATCAAAGATTGAGAAATAAATTGGGAATGCTTTTGCGTTCATTCCTGCAGTCTTTTTTTGTCGACAAAATCTCAAAATTCGGTAAAATTTCGTCGGCCGAGATATCAAACAATCTCGGTTCGAGCCAGGAATGTAACCAAAAAATAATTAAAGAAATTTTCTAAATTGGCATGGAATAGGCTCAAAAACCTTCAAATAGCACAAAAAAGCGAGACTTGAAATTTACCGAGACCCGAGACTCAAGACCGAGAAATGACATCGAGACTCGAGACCGAGTTCGAAACCTTTTTTTAAAACTCAACCAAATCAAACAAACAAGATATTATTTGAAAGCTATAAATGAAAAACTATCGTTTTAAAAAAACCAATCGGTTTATGCACTGTCCGTGCACAGTATTGGGACTCAAATCAAATTCCCAATCCCGGTGTCCCCAAAAGCCGTAACTTGTGATGGAAAGTCTTTATTGAATAAGAAAAAGAGCAAAGGTTGAGGTTGGTAAAAGTAGAAAGGTTTTGATAAGCAGGGTAAAGTCGGGATGAAGAATTTGTGTTTTTTTGTGGTGGAGTGGGCGATTTAAATAGGAGACAAAATGGATGGGCCGATTCGGAAGGGTCATCAGTCGAGAAGGGCATTTTATCAGAGGGGAATGGCATGCCGAAAGGAGAAAGGACTTTCTTAATGGGAATGCTATTTTATCGGGAGCGGATTATTTTATGATGGGAGAGCAGAGCGACGTTGGGGCCGAGACTTGGGGAGGCACATTAGTGTGGGGAGTCCAAAGATCATTAATTTGAATGGGGAAATGGGAACGGAAATGTGTTGGGGTTTGATGGTGAACACTTCAGTTTAATTCATTTAAAAAAAGTTCAGTGTGAAAAAACACCCAAAATTGGTTTTCATATTGTTGGAAAAACTTTTTCACGAATGTTCTAATTGTTTAGCTTTGGCTTAACAATAGCTTTTAAAACTTAGATCTTTCGAATGGCATCTTATTGTTCGATTTGGTTGAGTTTAAAACCTAAATAAGTCATGTGTATTTCGTTCTTGAGAAATTAAAAAGATGCCAAAACGTCCTGTGCCGAACGCCCCTCTGCCGAATTGTTTTAACAGCCGAATTGTCTTCTGCCGAAGTCCACTGCCGAAACGACTACTGCCGAATTCATCAGAGCGCCAAAATTGTCCATTCCAACGCGTATACATCGTTAAACTTCGTTTGGGAAGTTTGAACTTTTGACTCAATTTGTTAAGAGATTTGCAGCCAAATTTTTGAATTCAAATTTGTGCAAACGATAATCATTAATTTCTAAAATTAATTTGCCATTATGTCTTTTTCAAGCTCTGTATTCTGGAATGAATTCTCACCAAAAATGCCTTTTTAACAGTGCAAAAAAGTCACGGTCTTGAGTCTTGCTTTCGAGACCGAGAAATGACCCCGAGACTCGAGACCGATAGCCGAAAAGGGCCCCAAAAGGCTACAAGTGGGTCAAAACAATAATTAAAAAAATTAATAATGAAATATATCATTGCTCCTCTTTTATAATTAAATTAAATTCATAAAATAAATTTTATTTTCATTAAAATTCGCCAAAAAAATCCTCACACATTAAGCATTTTAACCATTCTGAATATGAAAAATACAATTGGAACTCCGACTCCGCTTTCACTGGTCGGATCGGCGAATGACTGGGCGTTTCACAATCAGTGGGAAAGGGACATAATTCCAGGCGTGTGCACGGACATCCGGATATCCGCGGATATATCCGGATACGGACGGATAACGGATATGCGGAATGTCATGGATACGGACGGATATGACCCTAATATCCGCGGATATCCGTCGCATCCGATGATTTTGACTGCTAAAGGAAAATTTTTAAGACGATTTTCTTAAATTAGTTTTCAAGGATATATTCCAAATTTAAAGCTGGCCTAGTGGTTAAAGTTTTAAGGTGATGCGAGTTTTGGTCGATGGTTCTATGCCTTCTCGCGACCTTATCTTTTTGTTTTTATACTTAACTCTTCCTTTTTAGTATGCTTACACCTGCTAAAATGCTAAACATTGTTGGAGGGTTTAAAAAGCGGAAGAAACTCAAATTTTAGCTTTTTTGTTTAGAGATTGTTAAATTTTGAAACACTTTGCCAAAGAAGTATTTGCGGAAACGGGGAAAAAAAAGACCAAAATAAAATTTCCGGGCACGGGAATTTCAAATTTAACGGCACTAACCTCCCGTGTTTCCCGCTACCGTAAGAAATCCCGCTGTGCAAAAAAGACAGGAACGATACTTTTCCCCGAGGGTAATTTTGTTACCAAACAGCCTACGCCCCCAACTGCCAAAAATCAAAATGCCAATGGGAAAAAAGTCAGAGAAGTGCCAAAGTTAAACAAATGGCCAATAAAAAGTGTGAAATGTTGAACATGCCAAAAAAAGGGCCCCAAAACGGGCAGGGCAAAGTTGGCATTTGAAAATGCAAAGGAAAAAGTGTGAAAGGTGTCAAAAGATTTATTTATTATTTATTTGATTTATTGTTATTCAAAAATTGATGGCTTCCGTGAAAGCCAAAACCGC
>MEIZ01000080.1:18129-32054 GCA_001723225.1 Globodera ellingtonae | reverse complement strand
CACAATTTTGCGAGCCGTTCGACTCGGTCCATCACATTCTCCGCCGTTTCTCCGCTCATCAGCGCATCGCGTCCGACCAAAACAATGCCCGCTCTGACTTTWGACGACAGCACCATGCCGTCGAACGCCCTGATCACGTCRCCGACTCCGCCTTGTTCCGTCCCKATGAATTGCGACGATGGCCATAGCTCCAAAAGCTGTTTTGCCGACGAATCGCCCACAATAACACGCGGCGCCGTCACAAACTGCTGCTTTCGYTGAACGGTCGTTGCCCGAACCTTCTCCAACAGGAAACTCGCTTTTCCGAACAGCTCCGCCCAGCTCTTCTTCTCCGCCTCAGGCAACTCTTCCACAACGCTCGGAACCGCCATTTGGATCGGCGCGAAGCCCGTTTTCGCGAGTTTGGCCCTCGTCACCGCGCATTTCTCGACCCACGCCTCGAACGCTTTCTCCATCTCTTCCTCCGTCGGCCATCCGCCGCTTCGTACAATGTCTTCGCGCCCGCCGAAATAGGTCACCATCTCGTACCCGACGGCCGTGCCTAAAACCATTTGGGCCAACTTTCTGCCACCGGCTGTTGACGACACTGTGCTCGATTTGAGAAGGAACGATGCCAGCACGGCTTTCATCGGCGTGCCAACAACCTTGAGCCCAAGTCCCGCCTTTTCCAGAACCGGATCGAGGTCGGATGCTGTCAGCTGTGCACAATGGCGATGTTCCAGGCCAAGTCCTCCGCATTGAGTGTCCCAGCTGAGTGGATTGTCCGCGCTGTCGGTCTCCATTCTCTCCTCGCCCTCTGAAATGGCAATTGCCCTCAATTGGCCTATCCTTATTTCGCTATTTCTTTTAGCTTTTGTCTCACTTAATCCTATTCCCTCTCCTTCCCGAGTTTTTGACCCTGTCGGAATTCTGCTCTCCCCCGATCTAATTTCCTTCGCTTCGGTGGAATTCCCGGTTACTTTCGGGTTTTTACATTCTTTAACTTTTTCCTTCGGTTGGTTCCCTTCGTCCTTTTGAGCTTCCTGCTCCTGACATATCAGGCTCACGATACTTATAATCGTGTTTAGCTGATTTCTGTACGGACTTTTGCCTTTTGGGAGCGTGCTGATGTCCGGTATGCCGTCTGGGACTTTGACCAATCGTTCTAATGGCACTTTCTGTGGCGTGTCACCGGGTTTGTCGGCCGGAATTACGGTCGCCGTCGAATCGGACAGTTCGACAATCCGGAATGGTCCAAAGCTTTTCCACATTAATTACGGTGCGGCGAGCGTCGGTTACTTCCCGAAAATATTACCATGGCCTTTTCCCCAACTTTGAACTTATTTGCTGTTACTTTAGCCTGTTTGTCATATTGTTGTTTCATTTTGCCGCGCGCGGTTTCCGAGTTCTTTCCGGCCACTTCGACCAATTCTGCAATGTTTTCGCGGAACTGTTGTATGTACGTGTCCACGTCGACTGTGTATCGCGGGTCAACGGGTAGCTCGACTTCGGAGGGAAAGTTTGCTGGCTTCCCGAAGATCAGTTGGTGCGGTGACACTTTTGTTACCTCTGAGGGGGTCGTGTTGTATGCAAATACGACGAAAGGGAGTCTCTCGTCCCATGTCCAGTTTGAAGCGACCGACCGTTTTAGCATCCCCAAAATTGTTTGGTTGACTCTTTCCGTTACTCCGTTCGCCTGTGGGTCGTAACCCGAAGTGAGTGACTTTTCCATCTTCAAAATGCTGGCGATTTCTTCGAGGGTTTCGTTGACGAATTCTTTCCCCGGTCGCTGTGAATTTTCTTAGGCACGCCGAGTACCAGGACGAATTTTTTGACGAATTCTTGGGCAATCGTATCCGCATTCTTGTTCGGGATTGGTACAGCCACCAAATACTTTGAAAAGTGGTCCACTGCTACCGAAATGTATTTGCATGCTGAATGGGCGGGGTCAATCGATAAAATATCGACGCAAACTAGCTCTAGCGGCTCGGTTGTCTGCACAACTTTGAGCGGCGGTTCGTTGGCTCTCGGAGTCCTCGTGTGTGCGCAAATTCGGCATCGTTGGACTGCTTTAATACAGTCCGAATACATGTTAGGCCAAAAAAATTGCTCGGCGAGTTGGAGGAAGATTTTTTTCCCGCTCATGTGACCTGCGCAATTGCCTGAATGCCGCTCTCTGATTAGCTTCTCCCTAANCACAATTTTGCGAGCCGTTCGACTCGGTCCATCACATTCTCCGCCGTTTCTCCGCTCATCAGCGCATCGCGTCCGACCAAAACAATGCCCGCTCTGACTTTWGACGACAGCACCATSCCGTCGAACGCCCTGATCACGTCRCCGACTCRGCCTTGTTCCGTCCCKATGAATTGCGACGATGGCCATAGCTCCAAAAGCTGTTTTGCCGACGAATCGCCCACAATAACYCGCGGCGCCGTCACAAAKTGCTGCTTTCGYTGAACGGTCGTTGCCCGAACRTTCTCCAACAGGAAACTCGCTTTTCCGAACAGCTCCGCCCAGCTCTTCTTCTCCGCCTCAGGCAACTCTTCCACAACGCTCGGAACCGCCATTTGGATCGGCGCGAAGCCCGTTTTCGCGAGTTTGGCCCTCGTCACCGCGCATRTCTCGACCCACGCRTCGAACGCCTTCTCCATCTCCTCATCCGTCGGCAATCCGCCGCTTCGTACAATGTCTTCGCGCCCGCCGAAATATGTCACCATCTCGTACCCGACGGCCGTGCCTAAAACCATTTGGGCCAACTTTCTGCCACCTGCGGTTGACGACACTGTGCTCGATTTGAGAAGGAACGATGCCAGCACGGCTTTCATCGGCGTGCCAACGACCTTGAGCCCAAGTCCCGCCTTTTCCAGAACCGGATCGAGGTCGGACGCTGTCAGCTGTGCGCAATGTCGATGTTCCAGACCAAGTCCTCCGCATTGAGTGTCCCAGCTGAGTGGGTTGTCCGCGCTATCGGTCTCCATTCTCTCCTCGCCCTCTGAAATGGCAATTGCCCTCAATTGACCTATCCTTATTTCGCTATTTCTTTTAGCTTTTGTATCACTTAATCCTATTCCCTCTCCTTCCCGAGTTTTTGACCCTGTCGGAATTCTGCTCTCCCCCGATCTAATTTCCTTCGCTTCGGTGGAATTCCCGGTTACTTTCGGGCTTTTACRTRCTTTAACTTTTTCCTTCGGTTCATTCCCTTTGAKTTTTTGAGCTTCCTGCTCCTGACATATCAGGCTCACGATACTTATGATCGTGTTTAGRTGATTTCTGTACGGACTTTTGCCTTTCGGGAGCGTGCTGATGTCCGGTATGCCGTCTGGGACTTTGACCAGTCGTTCTAATGGCACTTTCTGTGGCGTGTCGCCGGGTTTGTCGGCCGGGATTACGGTCGCCGTCGAATCGGACAGTTCGACAATCCGGAATGGTCCAAAGCTTTTCCACATTAATTTACGGTGCGGCGAGCGTCMGTTACTTCCCGGAAATATTACCATGGCCTTTTCCCCAACTTTGAACTTATTTGCTGTTACTTTAGCCTGTTTGTCATATTGTTGTTTCATTTTGCCGCGTGCGGTTTCCGAGTTCTTTCCGGCCACTTCGACCAATTCTGCAATGTTTTCGCGGAACTGTTGTATGTACGTGTCCACGTCGACTGTGTATCGCGGGTCAACGGGTAGTTCGACTTCGGAGGGAAAGTTTGCTGGCTTCCCGAAGATCAGTTGGTGCGGTGACACTTTTGTTACCTCTGAGGGGGTCGTGTTGTATGCAAATACGACGAAAGGCAGTCTCTCGTCCCATGTCCAGTTTGAAGCGACCGACCGTTTTAGCATCCCCAAAATTGTTTGGTTGACTCTTTCCGTTACTCCGTTCGCCTGTGGGTCGTAACCCGAAGTGAGTGACTTTTCCATCTTCAAAATGCTGGCGATTTCTTCGAGGGTTTCGTTGACGAATTCTTTCCCCCGGTCGCRGTGAATTTTCTTAGGCACGCCGAGTACCAGGACGAAATTTTTGACGAATTCTTGGGCAATCGTATCCGCATTCTTGTTCGGGATTGGTACCGCCACCAAATACTTTGAAAAGTGGTCCACGGCTACCAAAATGTATTTGCATGCGGAATGGGCGGYGCCAATCGATAAAATATCGACGCAAACTAGCTCTAGCGGCTCGGTTGTCTGCACAACTTTGAGCGGCGGTTCGTTGGCTCTCGGAGTCCTCGTGTGTGCGCAAATTCGGCATCGTTGGACTGCTTTAATACAGTCCGAATACATGTTAGGCCAAAAAAATTGCTCGGCGAGTTGGAGGAAGATTTTTTTRCCGCTCATGTGACCTGCGCAATTGCCTGAATGKCGCTCTCTGATTAGCTTCTCCCTAAAGCCTTGTGGCACAAAAAGGCGAGTCCGGCCATCACTTTCGAGTCTGTAGAGCAGCCCATCCACGGTTGTGAAATTGTGCAATGAAGCCATGAGCTTTTGCTTATCCCTGGCCTCAATTGGCAAAGCTTTCGTCGTCAGGAATTCGTAGACAAAGCCCAGCTCGCTTCCTTTGGTTTTTTCAACCCATTCTTCGCGGTTTTCTGCGTTGTTTGTAACTTGTTGCCTTACACGCATTTCGCAAATTTTGCCGATTCGGAAAATTTCATTTTCCTGGGGTGAATTCGYGCATTTCAGTGCCGGTGATCGGGATAGAAGATCTGCGATCACATTCTTTTTTCCCGGTTGGTACTCCACTTGGAGGATGAATCTCGAGTTCAACTCCAGCAGCCACTTGTCGACTCGGCTGTTGCCTGTCTCCGTTTTGCTCTTGAACATGTAAATGAGGGCTTTGTGGTCGGTGAAGACCCTGGTTGGCAGCATGGTAATAAATTGAGCGAACTTCTTTGCTCCGAATCTGATTGCTAACGCCTCCAGTTCTGTCGGGCAATATCTGCTCTCGTGAGGATTGCATTGGCGCGATGCGAAATAAATCGGGCGGATGTTCCCTTCTTCGTCCGGTTGGCATAAAACTGCTCCCAAACCGATCTTACTCGCGTCAGTTAGCATCAGAAATTTTCGGTCCGACTTGTTTTTCGCGGCTTCGAAATTAGGGAAGTGKAGCAGGACATCGCTCATAATCTTCGCTTTCAACGCC
This sequence comes from Globodera ellingtonae, assembly GCA_001723225.1. Lineage (NCBI taxonomy): Eukaryota > Metazoa > Nematoda > Chromadorea > Rhabditida > Heteroderidae > Globodera > Globodera ellingtonae. Next base: position 26,948 of record MEIZ01000080.1, on the reverse strand, counting down.
TTGATCGATTCTTCTTCCACAACTCCGATGGCGAACTTGGCGTCCTTTTTCAGTAACCCATACAGCGGTGCCGCAATCGGTCCAAATCCGTAGATGAACTTGCGATAGTACGCCAGAAAACCCAAAAAGGACTGAAGTGCTTTCTTCGATCTCGGTATTGGGAATTCGGTGATTGGCCGCATTTTGTCCATGTCCATCTTTAGTCCGTCGGATGTCAGAACGTGTCCAAGAAACGGGAGCTCTCCGGCCGAAAAGGCGCATTTGCTGATTTTAAGCTTGAGACCGGCTTCTCTTATTCGGCGAAAGACGGTACTCAGATGCTCCTTATGTTTGTCCCAAGACTCTGATGCGACTAGGATGTCGTCGATGTAAATGAACACAAAGTCGTTGATCAAGCCTTCGAAAAGATGTGTCATAAATCTTTGGAATGTTGCCACGGCATTGCTCAGGCCGAAAGGTAAGACGATAAATTCATGGAGTCCAAATTCCGTCACAAAAGCTGTTTTGTCGATTGATTGCGGATCCATTTTTATTTGCCAATAACCCGAAATAAAGTCCAAAGTTGTGAAAACTTTTTTCCCGCCTAATGCCAGTAGGGTGTTGTCGATGTTCGGAAGTGGAAATGCGTCTTTGACTGTCACCGAATTGAGTCCTCTGTAGTCTACGCAAAATCTGAGCGACCCGTCCTTTTTTGGCACAATGACGATGGGAGAGGCCCAAGGCGAAAATGACGGACGAATTATGCCGCGCCCCAGATAATCTTGTATCATTCCCGAGACTTTCTCACGGTACGCGTAAGGCACTGGCCGCATCTTTGATCTGATCGGGATGGCGTCTCCGGTTTCGATTGTGTGGCTCACAAGATCCGTTTGTGTCWKCTCCTCCTCCGTTATTGCAAAAATTTCCTCAAACTCGTTTAGCAGATTCATTAGCTCCAACTTTTCCGGTTCCGAAATCCTTCCTGTTTTTGACATTGCTTTGATGGCCTCGACGCGTTTATTTGCTTCCATTTCTCCAGCCTCATAACTTTGAGTGCGGAGCGGTTCCGTCGGTAACAATGCATTGTCCGCGTCCATAATGTATTCCGCCAGCTCGATCGCTCCTGTCARTTCTTCTTCCTCGGGTTGATCCCATGATGGCGCGAGATTCGTTATCTGACCGATCACTTTTCCCTCGGATACTTTTCCAACCGTTTGTTCCAATTGGATGTTACTTCCACTCGATATCGGCGAAATCACCACATCCTTTCCGTTCCACTCGCTTCCCACTTGTACTTCGACAAGTTTCGTTGACCCGGGTCGCAACTTCGTTTGGAAGATGATTCGCAAAGTGTTTTCCTGCTGCCGGACCTTTTCAAATTCTATCATTTCTTTGTTGGCTGCGTCATAAAGCATGAAGCCGAGATCTGCCAYTGAATTCGTTCCCAGCAGTAAGTTAAAGCCAAATGACGCGTCGGTTACGTGAAAGCGTATATTGGACAGCTGACAGCCTTTTCGGTAGATTTGGAGGGTAACTGAACCYTAYCACTTAACTTCTTTCCCGTTGACATCYGCWATTCGAGCTGCGTTTCGCGAAAGTTCTACTTCGCGTAGGTCCAGTTTGCCTTCTTTRATCAGTTTGTAGAAAAATTGGGCYCTTATCAGTGATATTTGTGCGCCSCCGTCTAGCATCGCTTCGGTTTCGGTCCCTTGGACCTCCACTTTAACTATGAGAATTTTCCCAACGTGTTCACTTTTCCGTTCCTCGGCGTTAGTTGAACCGCTTTCCATCTTCAGCTCCTTCTCCAAAAATTCAGTAATTTCGGGTCCGAGCTGTACTCCGTGACAGACTGCGTTCGGATTGACATTTTCTTGCGCRACGATGCAGTTCTGCTTCAGGAAGTTCTGCGAGCGCGGCTGTGTGGGTCGATTTTGGGGGCTTTGTTGTTGCCAATTTCGGCTCGGTTCAGCACCGGTGGTCCGCATCGGCGTGTTGTTGGCTCCGGTTGCCATTTGAGGCCGGTTTTGTGMCTGCTCTGCGTTAAACTGGCTTTGCCTTCGCGGATGCCTACATTCCCGTGAGATGTGCCCCGACTCGTTGCAGTTAAAGCACACGATTCCTTCTCGCATATTCTGACCGAAATTCGGGCTTCGTACCTGCTGGAATCGTCTAAAGTTGTTTGTCGGAACCATTCTGTTGCGATCTTCCGCAATGTTTCCCTGAATTTGCCTTTTCGTTGCCTTTTGTATCGATTCCGCGCGTGTCGCCAATGCTACAAAATCATCATAGCTCATGCCCGGCCTGCGTGCCATTTCCAGCGAAAGAGACAATTCCGGGTTTGCCAATGCACGAATCAGATGTTTGACGGCATAATCATCTCCCAGATTTTGCGTTAGGCCTGGATATGCATGCACGCGATACCAGGCTTTGGATCCGATCAGCCAGTGCGTCCAAGCTTTCGTCCGGCTTACGCTTTAGTCCGCTCATAAGCTCATCAAAAGCTCCCATCTCCCGACAGTCGGTTGCTTCGAGCTGCTCTGCCATTGCTCGTCGTATGGAGTCAAATCGGTATGGCTGGTTTGCCAGTGCAGCGTTAAGGGCGCGTTCCGCTCTGCCCGAAACCTTTGCCTCCAGTGCCGAAATTCTTCTGTTTTCTGGCCATCCTTCAGTCGCTGAAGACATTTTTTTGAAAAATTGCTTCACTTTGTCAGCGCCTTCATTCCCTCTGAGCTCGGGGAGTCGGTCCAGCGTCAGTACGTATTCGAGATTTCCGATTTGTATTGGCGGTGGTTGTTGGTACTGCGCGTGGTGCTTTTCTCGCTGCGGATAATACTGCGCTTGACCCCKATTTCTTTGGTGTTCCGCAAAATTTTGGTCTTCCCGCCGAAAGTTGGGTTGTGGCTCGCTTCTGGTCCAAGCTCCTCCAAATTCGTTTCCGAAATTTTGGTCTTCCCTCCGAAAGTTGGGTGGTGGCTCATTTCTGGTCCAACCTCCTCCAAATTCGTCGCCAAAATTTTGGCGGCCATATCCCCCTCTGTATTCAAAATTGGGAGGCGGCGCGTTGTAATGGTGGCGGTCTGCCTGTGCATAATGGCCTTGCCGAAGTGGCGGGCCAAGAATTACATCTGTAGGAATGGCCGTTTTGTGCGTCACAGGGTGACCACGCTGATGGACTCGATCAACAACCGGTTCGGTACCGATTCCGTGCGCAAAATGGTGCTGCTGCTGGTTATCATCGGCGGCGCGATGCTGGTTTTGCGGCATGCGACCGGGATTTTGCCCGAACTGCGTCCGCTCTCCCCTAACATGTTGGAAACCTGTTTCTGGTAGCTGCCTTGCCGCAAAATTTTGCTCGGGTGGCTCGGGTTCCAAAACCATGTGGGGCGTCGACGCTGCACGCGGATTGAACACCCTTTCGGCGTCCCACTCTCCTCCGAAATTTCCCATTTCCGGCGCGATGAATCGCTGTTCTCCTTCTATTGGGTCCCCCCCTTCGCGTTGGTCTCTCTCATCCACAATTTGAAATTGTATGCCGTTACCATTGTCCTGCAGTAGGTCCTCCTCGTTCATGTCCAAATTGTTCACGTTGTCGGCCACCATGTTGATTGCTTGCTCTGGAACTTCCATAATTCGTCTTCGAATTTCCGCTGAGCCTAAAAGCGAAGTTTCGTTTCCCGAGTTCTGGTTTTGCTGCAAATTAGGTGCTTCTTCAATTATGGGGTGTGCGATCGGATTTTGTTGSACGATCGGTTGCTGTTCTGCGTTCCCCTCCAGATTTACTAACTGCATCCTACGGTTGAGCGTACTCTGGCGAAGTTTGTGTGGCGAGCGAAGAACRGGCATTACTTTGCCTATTTTTCCTATTTTGTTACTTTTTGCAGAAAGAAATTCCGAGTCGAAAAGCTTTCTTCGCTTACTTTCCTTATTTAAACCTGATTTGTGGGATTTACTTTTCCCGCTGTCCAAAATTCGCTAGCTGTTTGCCGAGGATTTGCTTTTCCTTTGACGACAACGCGTGAGTTACTTTTCACGTTTTCTGGTGACTTCCTGTGGTTTGCTTTCCACAGTTCCTGTCGCTTACCCGTCCGATCTTTCCCTTAAAAATGAAAATTGCCCGCCGCTGATCTCTACCTTGTTTCGGGAGCGCCACGTAATAAATATCCTCTCGTCGGGTGGAGAGAATAGCGATAAGCAATACTCAATATAGGGGTCACGGGACAACTCTGATCCAAACCCAAACGCTTTTCAATATCACTTTATTGAGACCAAACGCTAACCAAACGAAGACAATACAAACAAATTAAGGTCGGAGAGGAAAACCCCGTTATCCCCCGAAAAAGACCCGAATATAATCTGAGTGTGTCCTGAAAAAAAGTGAGAACATTTGAGAAACAATTTGGGGATGAGATGTCAAAGGCATTATGCCAACAATTTAAGGGTACTTAACATTTATTTTAAATGAGTCAACTGACTAATTATCAATGATAACACATAGGTGTATTCGCCTAAAATATCATTAGTGAACAAATAAAGATAAGAAAAGATTTAATTAAAAAGAAGAATAATCAGCCATAAAATACAAGAAATATTAATTATGAAGTTGATTCTAGAAGCTTCAAACAATATTCTTGGCATTTTGGCGCCATCCCAAGTCTTTAAAAACTATGGATCTTCATATAAATCCGGTCCCTAGTCATAAGATATGTCAACTGAAATGGTAAACGAATGTTTGGCACAAAAAGTGTTAAAGAGTACTCAAGCGAGGCTTTCTTTAAAACAAAACAAATTGATTTTTCCAGGCCCAACGAAAATTAGAAAAATTGTTGGCTAATTTTTGAGTGTTAAAAACAACTGAGTTTAACTTTTTTAAATTGGAAATTTTTGGTTTCAGTTATAAGTAGATGATAAAAATAATCAATAAAATGAAATATAATTGAGATAAATGCCCCACAGCGATAAACAACCATGACTGAATCAAATGCAGCAGCTTAATCAAGTGTTTAGCCCGACAATCTTGACGCTAGTCAAAGAATTACGACGATTTTGCCGCAGGCAATTAATCTCAGATTGGACTTAAGAAAAAAAAATCTGTCCTCGAGTTCGAATAGCATCACGAGTTTTGATGCAAAAACAAAATGCATAAAAAACGAACTAATAGAGGAGATTCTGTTTCGAAGAAATGATGAAACTCATTGCTAATGATTGCTGACAAATATGTCGTTTTGCCATTAAAGCTGAAGTTAAAGATACATAAACATCGATAATTAGCATCTTTTAAAGATGATTAAACACGGCGTATCTCTACATATTAAAAACAGAAAAAGGATAGTCTATTGAACATATTTCTAAATTAAAATTAAACCACATGACTTTTCAATTAAAATTAAAAACTACACGATTTCTCAAATAAAATTAAAAAATTACATGACTTCTCAAATTAATTAAAATTAAAAACTACACAATTTCTCAAAACTCAGGAAATTACATCTCAAATGATGCGCACAGCAATTAAATGTCGGGTCAGGTTTCGAGTCGGGTAAAATAAAAAACATCGTACGGATTTTGGGTCAAAAAGGGGGGCAGGTTCAACGGGTAGGGAAAAGTCATTGCGGGTAGGCCGAACAGCTTCAAGTCGTGTATATCGGATAGCCAAAAAGACCGCACTGAACCACAAAAAAAGAGAATGAGAGGTAATTAACACAAAGGCCAGAAGGTAAAAAACAAAAAATCCAAAACATTATTTGATCGCTCCGAGGTTATGGTAGAATTGTATKCTTCCCTATATTTAAGCTCTTTATTTCAAAAAATCTTTAATTGCTTGGAAAGTTTGGGAAAGGGTTCTTTTAGGGGGTTTCGAGCGCGTAGGAATTGATTTCCACCGATTTCGAACACCCGGATCCGAATTCAAACTTTGAAAAAAAAATTTTTAATTTTCCAGTTTTTCAAAAAAACACAAAATTACAACAAAAAACCAGGAAATAATCGAATSGTGCTTATTGGACCGATTTTGACACTAAAATTACTTAAGGAAAAATTAAAATTTTTGCGACAAATGTTCGCATTCCGATCCAGGGGTTCGAAATCGATGAAAATGGAGGTCACATTCGGTTTGTTTCGCCCCCAAAAACCCCTAAGAACACTTTCTCGAGACTTTCTAAACCAATTAAAAAACATTTGAAAACAATGTCCCAAATATATGCTGCAAACTTTACTAGTACCCCACTCAGAGCTAATCAGGCAGCCGGAACAGAGACTTATTTGAAAAATCCACAAATTGATATATACCGATTCCCTTATAAAAACCCGAAAAATAAAATATTTGACTGAAGTAAAACAATTTGAGTGGAAAAGCATTCTTTCTTTTGTATTAAAAAAGATGATCGCTGTACCCATTTGATGCCTTTTAGAACATAAGTAATACAATATTACGCCAATAATATTGAGCTAGAGAAATGTGAGAAACAATTCAAACTTCAAATAAAGTTTCAAATTTGTTGGCCAAAAATAAAATTATTAAAACAAGCCCACCTCCATTGTCATCAGCGGGTTCATTTTTTTCTGGACGAGTCTAAACACCGCATTTAGGTAATAAATTTTGTGAAAAACAATTAAAAACGTAATAAGCAATTAACTTTTAAAAAAGGAATTTAAATTAATATCGCGCAAACTTTTCTATTTTGAAATTGCAAATTGTAAGAAGACGGGAAGAACAAAAAAATAGCTACAACAAAAGTGAAGCGGGGGGCAGAGGCATCAGAAAACCCAAGGATTCAATTTTAAAATGATGACAATCCACTTTCTGGTCTTCTAGGTCCGTTCTCTGGCTTTGATCACTAGTCCCATTCTCTGCCCAAGTTCCGAATCGCTGGTACTCAAAGGCCGGGTCTCCAATTTTGAATGGCTTACTGCCAATGCAGATCGAGAATGGTTGACGAGTCGCCGATCGGGGGAGTTCAGGTGTCCCAAGTCTCGGTTAGTGTGCGCAATGTGTCTTTAATATAATGACAACATTTGTTAATTTAGATCAATTTTGTTCACTTACTTCGAAGAAAATGGTTGTTCATTGCGTGATAAACATTTAGCCTAAAATTGAAACATAAATTTTCGAAAAATTAAAATGCTTTTGGTAAAGGATTTTCATTTATGCATGCCAAAGCTCATAGAAAGAAAAACTCAGTGATCAAAACTCTCGAGAAAAGTGCCCGGTAAAAAATCCTGAAAATCCTAATCCGAATTGCGGGCGGACCCGGCGCCGGACCCCGGCGGTCGGTCGGTCGGTTTCGAGGACCCTATTTTCTCACTCACAAATCAGTGCTGATCAATATAAAATATATATATTCATAAATATGTTTGTATGTAAATGGATGACTGGACCAATTGTAATCCGAGTCCAAGTAGACGAGCGCGTACTCGCCGTTCTGCATCAGCCCCATCTCGCCCATTTCAAGCAGAATGTGCCGGAACAGACGCACATTGCCAAAGGTCACGCGCCCGCCCGATTCTCGGCCACAATTTGTTGAATTTGACGAACATGACTTTCGGTTACCTTGCAAAGAAGTGTTGTTCAATTAATGATAATGCAAAAATTCTAAAGAAGAACATGCGTTTGATGGAGTTGAATAGCGTCTGTGCTTTGATCATGTGCTACAGCGAAACAGTGATCATATCTAGCTAAATATTGATCAAATTTTGATCCAATTTACTAAAAATTGAATTTGATCAGCCTAATCGACAACACAAAGTGTCATTCCTCCCCTCCCCAAAATCAGTGCCTGGTTAGCCGGGATGCTTCTCAAAGATCACGGCAAATTTGCGCCATCGAAAGTGCTCCAACAGTGTCATGAACGAGCGGGCGATCACCGACTCGGCGGGCACTGTGCGCGCAAAAGTTGGATACCTGCAAAAAATGGAAATCAAGACTCCCGACGGTCTTTCTTCGAGTTAAATGTTTTAAATGTATTATCAGCGGTTTTGCTCACTTTTTCTTGTCCGAAATGGTCCGGCCCTTGCATTTGTCGAGATCAGCGGCAAATTCTGCGCCGCGGTCACTGAGGCCTCGGTCCGTCAGTTCACTTCGGGCCCAATAAACACTTTGGCACCCTTTTGCCAATGGTCCATGAAATCTTCAGGGCCTGAAAACAAAGCATAGAAAAAATGTGTCCAAAAATCTTAATTAAATTCGCGAAAAATTCGCTTTTCAGTAAAATTGCCAGAAAACTTCCAAAATCTATGCCCCAAAATTGCGAGTTTCATTCAAAAAATATAAACTCTGTTTTGGATTGCTGTTAACATTATCAATGGCAACTTGGAGAGCGCCTCAAATTTGTTGGAAAAATTTGCAATTTTCTGAAAATTGTGCGAATTTAAATGCCCTAGAGTGTTTTCCCCAGCATTTGGGCGTTTTCTAAATCAAATTTTTATTTGTCCTACAGAAAAAGTTGCATTAAAATTTTCAAAAACCTTCTAAACAACAGCGTTTTCTAACCAAAATCTATGCATTATGCCCTCGGCGTTGACAAAAACATCAAAATCTATGCATTATGCCGCCGGCGTTTTCTAACCAAAATCTATGCATTATGCCCTCGGCGTTGACAAAAACATCAAAATCTATGCATTATGCCGTTGGCGTTTTCTAACCAAAATCTATGCATTATGCCCTCGGCGTTGACAAAACATCAAATCTATGCATTATGCCGCCGGCATTTTCTAACCAAAATCTATGCATTATGCCCTCGGCGTTTTCTAACCAAAATCTATGCATTATGCCCGTCGGCGTTTTCTAACCAAAATCTATGCATTATGCCCTCGGCGTTTTCTAACCAAAATCTATGCATTATGCC
>MEIZ01000080.1:0-15431 GCA_001723225.1 Globodera ellingtonae | reverse complement strand
CGCAAATGTCTATTTTGTCTTAGGCCGCAAGTGTCTGGGACGCAAAAGTCGGGTCGCAAATGTCTGGACCGCAAATGTCTGGGCCGCAAATGTCGGGGCGCAAATGTCTATTTTGTCTTAAGCCGCAAATGTCTGGGCCGCAAATGTCTGGGCCGCAAATGTCTGAGCCGCAAATGTCGGCCAACCAAATAGGCACTCAAATAGAGAATCCTTAAGCATTAAAAAAAATCTTTTTTTGGTGTTGGTTTAATTTTTAAAAACAATTTTCAATGGCTACGCTCAAATATGGACTAAAAATAGCGGAAAATGGGCTAAATAAAGGTTGTAGATTTATAATATTGTTACAAGCAAAGGAAAAGTACAAAAGTATGGTTTAAAAATGTTAGCCAAAACACGGCACACTTGAACTCGATTACGGCGGCCAGTTTGGTGTGCCGCCCGCCGCTTGGTCGGACAAACTCGGCACGCTTCGCGCTTTGTTCTCATTAAATTTATTTAAAATAGGTAATCAGTAGGGCCCGGATTTATATGTGCTAAAAACCCCAAAATATGTATGTTTTTATGTGCTAAAAAATGCCAAAATATGTGCTAAAAATCCTAAAAAATGCCAAAATATGTGCTAACATATGTGACAAAAATGGCCAAAATCTAGTCAGTTTATGCTGCATAATAACCTTCAAAATTCGTTTATCTTTATTAGTTTTGCTCCTACAGTTGTAATATACTACTATTTTTCACATGTTTTAAAAATTTTATAAAAAATATCAAAAGTAAAAATTTTTTGGGAAAATGTCATCTTTGTGGGTGTATTTTTGGTCCAATAAAAAGTCCATTTTTAGGGGTGCATTTTTTGAAAATTTTTAAAAAATCGATCATTAGGGGTGTATTTTTCGTTTTTATTGCATTTTTGTTAAGGAATTTTTGAAAAATGGCGAAATATGTGCTAAAACTCGGAAAAAGCTTAAAATATGTCAGTAAATATGTGCTAAAAAATACCCCCAAAATATGTTTTGATATGTGCTAAAAAGTCGCCCTAATTCAACAATTTTTCAAAACAAATACTATTTTTGGGCTTCTCTCATGCTAAGGAATCCACGAAAAAAATATGTTATAACATAAAAATCCGGGCCCTAGTAATCAGACTTTTTATTAATTTCATTTAATTTCATAATTAACATTTCATCAATTGCAGTTGTTCGCTGTGGTGGTTTTTTTTTGTTTTTGGGCTGTAAAAGAATTTTTAATTAATGAATAAACAATAAATTTGGGCTAAGGCATTGGTTTGGCCAAGTTCCGTTTCCAATTTTAAATTGTTACAAAACTGAGGCCAAACTCTTTTGATCAATTTCGTGATGATAAATTTTTGATTTCGGCCCGCTTTAACTTGGCTTTCATTCATTTGATCAAATTTCTATACCAAATTTTTTTGCTTTTTTTTTTGCGATTGACTTTTGATTGTTTAGCAATTTTTGTTTCAATTTGAACGCATTCTTTTGTTTTCTTTTCGTATAAATTCGTCTTTCAGCGTGGAATTTGGCAACAATTTTACGCTTTCGCTCATCTTCAGCGTTTTGAAGTAATTTCTTAATAATATGCCATTTTTTTTTAAAAGTTGAGAGGTAAAAGGCACCCAAAATCGACGATCCTTAAACTTAAAAAATTAATAATTTTTTTTTTTGGTGTTGGTGTACTTCTAAAAAAAAATTTCAATGCCTACCCTGAAATATGGAATAAAAATAGCAAAAAATACCGGTTGTATGTAGATATCGGCGTTTTATTCGAATAAACCTAGTATGAAAACATTAAATAAAACGGCGAGTTAGTTTTATTTGAATACCTTCACAAAATTTAATTTTAGTTAAAATTCGAATTTAATTAGTAAAATTTAAAGTCCATTTTTTTTGAAAATAAATATAAAAACAATAAAGAAAAACGTAAGTTTCTAATTTTACTAGTAAAATTCGAATTTTGCTGAGTTTAAACAGAATTTTTTATTCAAATAAAACGAACTCGCCCTAAAACACGGCACATTTGACTATTGGCCCGGTTGCTCGGGCGCCCTGTTTTTGCTTTGTTCTCATTAAATTTATTTAAAATAATCAGACTTTTTTATTAATATCATTTTTAATTATTTCAAATTTTAAACATAACAAAGCCCCGCCCCGTCAACGATTTTTTTGCAATTTTTTTTTTTGTCTCCAATTTTTAGTGTTTATTTTCCGCATTTTTTGGGGGCAGTAAAGCCGCCGTTTCTCTGCTTAATCAGCAGCAGATTTGTACCTCATTCACAATGGCCCCCCCCACCATAAAATTTTGAGTGTCATTTTTGCTCCAATTTTTTGAGTGACGTTGCCCCCGTGGGGGTTGTTTATTCACATTTATCGGTCGCTGGGGGGGGGTCATCGGGCCAAAACCATCACCAGCAGGCCCCCGTCATATGTAGAGATATCAATTAGCAAATAAAACCATTCAAATGTTTGCGACGACGAACCCTTTCAATCAAAATCTTATAGAAAATGTGTCTTTATCTGAGCCCAAGCCAATCAAATGGACTTCAATGTCCGTATAAAAATGGTTTGAAATTATCACAAATTCAACCATAAATTTGTTGGTGTAATGCATGCATTCCACAGAGCTAATAAGTCTTGCCTAAATTATTTTTATTTTTTTCGGTTTGTTTGATTTTTCGAAAATATTTTAACACAATCAGCTGAACCTCCAAAACAGAGTCTGGACTTGTGGAACGACCCGATTTTGTTCGAGATTCTCCAAAAATCCCGACAAATCTCGATCGGTCCGGGCACCTACCTACTTATATTCTCGCCAGTCTCTAAAAATGGTTCAAACATTGAAAGGCTTACTTCCCCCTCCCCGCCCAATGAAAAATGATGGAAATTGTTTTTAATTAAAAAAAAATTCAAAATTTGAAAACTATAGCAAAAAAACATGGCCCGGAAATTCGCGACGGTGCTGGCGTTGTTCAGCTTAGTCGCACTGCTCGGCATCGGCGCTGCAAGTCGCGATCACCATCAGCATGGGCAGCAGGTGGAGGACGGAATGACAAGGCGAGTTGTTGGTGGTAGGAAATGTAAAGTTTTAATTTATTACAATAGAATATTTTTATTATTATACCATCAAGATGAATAAGTTGTTTTCTCAAAAATAACGAAAATTCTATTTAGTAAATCTCCATTTAGTGGCTGTCTCTTATACACATCTAGATGTGTATAAGAGACAGGCGTTGTTCAGCTTAGTCGCACTGCTCGGCATCGGCGCTGCAAGTCGCCATCACCACCAGCATGAGCAGCAGGTGGAGGACGGAATGACAAGGCGAGTTGTTGGTGGCTTTTTAAACGAGTTTTTTTTTGAAAATAGATAATGTAAAGTTTTAATTTATTACAATTAGAATATTTTTATTATACAATCAAGACGAATAAAATGTTTTCTCAAAAATAACGAAAATTCAATTTAGTAAAACTCCATTTAGTGTGACGCTTCGTCGCATGGACACCCTCCGAACGCGCCTGGCATCTGTCGGGTCGTTGGAGCAGTACCTGAAGCATCTCCATGAAGCGTTGCGCCAGCGTTTGGAACGTCTGTTCAGCAGCAACAAATTGTCCAGAGACAGTGTGACATTTGATGTCGATGCACGAGTTGGCATTGACGCAGTGTTGCACAACTATATGGACGTGGGTTTTTGTTGTTGAAAATTGAGGCTTTCAAATTTTTAAATTTTCTAAAAAATCGTTAATTTTTTCAAATTTTAATTGCCCGCTCCTCAGAGTTACGCGGGTCATGATTGAGACTGGAATATTCCACTTGGCCAGACCACATTTAGGTCATCCTTTTCAGTCTTGAAATGGTCGAAAGGGTCGTTAACCTATTTACACGAATGTTTTCTAACCCAATTTTGACCATTCTTGTAACACAAAATTACGCCTAATTTTTGGACACTCTTCACAGCTTAAAAATAGAGTTGTTCCCGACGCCATTGGCCTCACCCTGACCCCCCAACACGCCGCCCTCGAAGAACCCCAAGTCGTTTCCCAAGTCCCGAGCACCGATCACTTTGTGTGCAAAGAGTGTAATGCCCACAGGTATGGCTGTCGGTTTCAACCCGAACCAAACAGAAACCGAAAATCGACATTTTTTCGGTTCGGTTTTTGATTATCGGTTCGGTTTGAAACCGAAAGGTTCGGTTCGGTTTTCGGTTAGGTAACCGAAAATTATTTGAAACCGACAGCCTTACCCACAGGACTTGGTGGTCATCTCCCCCCCCCCCTCACCTCATCTTTCTTCCTCTCACCTTAACGTCCTTCAAATGATTTAAATTTGATCAGTCAACTAAAATTATAAAAAAAGCTCGGCCGGGATCCCCAAATTCACGAACTTTAGTCCCTAAGAACTCACAAAATTGTTATTTTGATCCTTTATCGTGAACAGAGCTAGCTAATCAGTGATCAAGATTAAATTAGCCATACGTCATATGGCCTGATCATGATTGATTAATATTTTGAATAATATAATCTTTAATTTAAGTTCTTAAATTTTATTGCAGGCCCAATATTATGGCGAAATTTCCATCGGTTCACCGCCACAAAACTTCACCGTCATCTTCGACACCGGTTCCTCCAACCTTTGGGTGCCGTCCAAAAAATGCTCATTTTTCAACCTCGCATGCCGTAGGAGTTTTCAAATTTTCAACATTTAATTAAAATACCTTTGAGGCTATCACAACAAATATGACAGCTCCAAGTCGTCCACCTACCAACCGGACGGACGTAAAGTCAGCATTGAATACGGTGCCGGATCGATGGAAGGGTACGGTAGAAAGATTTTTATAAAATTTAATCAAAAGCAAATTTTAAATTTTCAGCTTTGTCTCAAAGGATAAGGTGTGCATCATGGACCGTTGTGTAGAGATTCAAGAGTTTGCCGAGGCTACCAGGTTCGAGTTGGCATAATGAAAAATTGTTCAAAAWTTTTKWAATRTTRAGTGAACCGGGCGACACTTTTGTACACACCAAAGCGGACGGCATTCTCGGCATGGCATACCCGGCAATTTCTGTGCAGAAACTGTCGACAGTGTTCGACAACCTGGTCGCCCAACAGAAAGTGCAGGAGCCAGTCTTCTCATTTTGGCTTAACCGGTTGGAGTTGATCAATCAGTTAGAAGGGGCTTTCTGATCCGTCTTTCCACATTAGCCTTGGAATGACAAGCTTTGATCACAGTTTCCGCTAGGCTACAGTCATGATCAGACAATTCGATCAGTGGTTTCATAAAGTTATGGGTGTGATTATTGTCATGATTACCTGATCAGTGTTTCCAGCAAGCCACAGGCATGATCAGACAATGATCTGATCAGTGTTTCCATAATGTTATGGTTATGATCAGATTTGATCAGTTTTCCATATGTCATTTATTTTTAGCGACCCATCTTCCGAATTTGGTGGCGAGATGACCATGGGTGGCACGGATCAACGACGCTTTGTGGCACCGATCACTTACATTCCAGTCACAAGCCAGACCTTCTGGCAGTTCAAGGTGTATACTGTAGTTTTGTGGGTGAAAAACTGTAGTTAGGTATTATCACCAACCCAAAAAATTTGTTTGGAAAAGTTGTAAAATTCAATTTTTGGCTACATTTTCCGTTTTGATTTTTCATAAAAACACGAAAGGCCCAAAAAGTGACGAAAAAGGCACATTTCACTATTTTAAAGATGGACTCAATCACTGATGATAAACAAAGCGTCATCGCTTGCCAAAATGGATGCCAAGCGATTGCTGACACGGGTTGGCATTTAAAACAATTAATTTTAATTAATTTTAAACATTTCAGGCACCTCTCTAATTGCTGGACCGCAAAAAGATATTGAACAAATCCACAAATACATCGGTGCCACCGCACTTTCGCAGGGCGAAGTTTGTAATTTTTAATTTAAATTCTATTTTCAAATTAATCGATAATTTATATTTGCCTATTATTAATTTTATTTTAAATCTTAAACATTTTATCCAATTTAAATTCTGAAAATTTATCATTTTCTTTCAGTATACAGTGCCATGCAATCGCATCCCGACCCTTCCCGACATTTCATTCAACATCGGCGGCAAGGCGTACACCTTGAAGGGCAAGGACTATGTGTGGAAGATCACCTCCAGGGGACGAACAACATGCCTGTACATAATAATGCTGGAATCAAAAATAATTAAAAAAACATTTAAATTTGCAGCTCTGGCTTCATGGGACTGGAACTGCCGGCAGGTGCTGACGTACAATGGATCCTTGGCGATGTGTTCATTGGTAAAAGACAAATTTTTTTTCAAAATTTAAATCGTCAAGAAATTGAAGAATTTCATTTCATTGTTTTTTCAAGGCCGCTATTACACGGTGTTTGATGTTGGCCAAAATCGGATCGGGTTTGCGCAGGCCAACGATGAAAATCGGTGATTTTTTTGATTTTTATTAAAATAATTATCAAACTAACAAAAACAAATCTTTTTAGCGTGCCAATTGAGCCCGAAGTGCGCGACTGCGACAACAACGGCTCTGATCCGTCCGCCATTAGCACTGAAGATGACGAAGATTCAGCTGATCAGCAGTCGGTGAACGACGAGCAGTTCATGGACAACGATTGGGACAAATTTTGAAAAATTCTTAATAATCAAACGCTTCCTAAAACCGTTTAGAACAATAGTCAATCGATCACATTGTTATATAAATCTTCGAAAAGCCAATCCAAAAAGTGAATAAATTAAATTGAATTGTCTTTTGCTTTGTTTTCGATGTTTTTTGGCTAAATAGCAAATTTTTGTCAAAAACTCACGGCAGCAGAGTTCATTTTAGTGCCCGCGTTTTAGTGCGAGCAAATTTGAAAGGCTTCAACTTTTAAACTAAACCAAATTAAAGAATCAATATGCCATTTGAAGCTTTAAATGAGACGAATCATTTGATTTGAAAAAGGCAAAGTGATTCAATTCGTTTAAACTAATGGTAAAATGCACCCAAAATCGATTACCTTTAAACTTTAAAAATTGAACATTTTATAATAATCTATTTTTTTAATCAAATTTACGTACCTATATTAAACTTCTCTTATTTTTATTATTTAAAAATAAAATTTAAATTACTGGGCCCTTGTCCTATGATTTTTATCAAATCATCATTACGAAGTTAATGTACTTTTTTTGGACCCCACAATTTTTTTTGGCATTATGTACCCCTTCAGCAACAGATTTTACCCCTCAATGTCTCCAATTTATTTTCTCACACCATCAAATTTTGAGTGTCATTTTTGCTCCAATTTTTTGAATGACGTTCCCCCCGTGGGGCTGTTTATTCACATTTATCGGTTGCTTCGGGTTCATTAGAACCAAAACCAACACCACCACCACCGCCAGCCCCCGTCAATATGTACACATAAGCCTTTCAATCAAAATCTTATAAAAAATGTGTCTTTATCAGAGCCCAAGCCAATCAAATGGACTTCAATGTCTGTTTAAAAATGATTTGAAATTATCACAAATTCAACCATAAATTTTGTCGCTGTAAAGACTTCTCATTCCGAAACGTAAAGTCTTGGTTTTCTTTGATTTTTTGAAAATATTTTACTCAATCAGTTGAACCTCCAAAACAGAGTCCGCACTTGTGACCGCGATCGGGCCGGCATCTAGTCTCGCCAGTCTCTAAAAATGGCTTTTTCGTACAGTTTCAATAAAATTCAAACATTGAAAGGCTTACCCCCCCCCCCGTCCAATGAAAATGATGGAAATTTGTTTTTAATTTCAAAAAAATCTTTGAAAACTATAGCAAAAAAACATGGCCCGGAAATTCGCGACGGTGCTGGCGTTGTTCAGCTTAGTCGCACTGCTCGGCATCGGCGCTGCAAGTCGCGATCACCACCAGCATGGGCAGCAGGTGGAGGACGGAATGACAAGGCGAGTTGTTGGTGGCTTTACTTTAATACATTAAAACGAAGCACCAAACCATTAAATTTTTCTCAATAATAAAGTTTTTAGAAATTGGAAAATGTAAGGTTTAGTTTTAATAAAATGGGAAATTCCATTTTAGTGTGACGCTTCGTCGCATGGACACCCTCCGCACGCGTCTGGCGGCTGCCGGGTCGTTGGAGCAGTACCTGAAACAGCTCCATAAATCGTTGCGCCAGCGTTGGGAACGAAGGTTCAGCAGCAACAAATTGTCCACAGATAGTACGGCATCTGATGCCGATGCACGAGTTGGCACTGACACGGAGTTGCACGGTTCTATAGACGTGGGTTTTGCATTTTTTTGCCACAATTATTGACTTCGCCCCGATTCTTTGACGCGCCGCCCCTAGAAACCCCGAGTTTTTAACGCTTAAAGGCTTAGATCACGAAATTGAGATGTTGATTCTTTATCGTGAACAATTAGCTAATCAGTGATCAAAATTAGATTATGCCATACGATCATGGATATGGCATGATCACGATTGATCAATCTTTTCAAATTATAATCTTAAACTCATGACACTTGCCTTTATCATCTGGGACAATTTGAGCAAGGTCTTCGAGAGTCTTGACATGTTTTTGGCTAATTTGATTGGATCTATGATCTAAAAAAATATAATCATTCACTCGTGCCGTGTCGGGATAATTAAAAAATAAATAAATTTTATTGCAGGCCCAATATTATGGCGAAATTTCCATCGGTTCACCGGCACAAAACTTCACCGTCATCTTCGACACCGGTTCCTCCAACCTTTGGGTGCCGTCCAAAAAATGCCCAATTAAGGACATCGCATGCCGTAGGAGTTTTTTTTTTAAATTTTTGCAATAAATTTTGTATGGCCAATTTCAGTTCTCCACCACAAATATGACGGCTCCAAATCGACATCCTACCAGCCGGACGGACGTAAGGTGGCAATACAGTATGGGAGCGGCTCAATGAAAGGGTACGGTAGGAATTTTTTAAATATAATTTTAGATATTTTTCACTCAGATTTGTCTCTAAGGATAGCGTTTGTATAGCGAATATTTGTGTGCAGCAACAGGAGTTTACGGAGGCCACCAGGCAGGCGCCTATGCTTTTAGATTTAAAAATTTTTCAAAAAAAAACATTTTCCAGTGAACCGGGGATAAATTTTTTGACTGCTAAATTTGACGGCATTCTCGGCATGGCATTCGCAGAAATTTCTGTTGAAAAGCTGTCGACCGTATTCGACAACATGGTCACCCAGCAGAAAGTGCAGGAGCGGGTCTTCTCATTTTGGCTTAACCGGTTAATGAATAAATAAATATTCACAAATTAATGAAATTTTGTTTTATAGCAATCCGGCATCGGAACTTGGAGGCGAGATGACCATCGGTGGCATCAATCAACGACGATTTGTGGCACCGATCAATTACATTCCAGTAACGCGCAAGGCCTACTGGCAGTTCAAGGTGCATACCTAAACATACTGTAGTTTGATCGGGAAATACTGTACTTAAATTGATTTTTAAAATTTTGGCGATTTGTTTTGGGGGGAGGAATAATGTATTTAAAAAAGAGAGCAACAAAGGCCCTTAAATAGTGCTTGTTTTAGATGGACTCAATCGGTGGCGTCCAAGGCAAAATTGCGTGTCAAAATGGATGCCAAGCAATTGCTGACACCGGTAATTTCCTATTTTTACCTTACATAATTAATAACAATTTAAATTCTCTTTAATTTTATTTAAATATTTTATAATTTCAGGCACCTCGCTGATTGCTGGACCGACAAATGAAGTCAAAAAAATTCAGAAATACATTGGCGCGTTTCCACTCATCAACGGCGAAGTTTGAATCCAACAAAATTTTTTGATATTTTTTAACATTTTAATTAAATTTTTTACCCAGTACTTTTTAAACAGTATATGGTGTTGTGCAACCAAATACCAAACCTTCCCGACATTTCATTCATCATCGACGGCAAGGCGTACACCTTGAAGGGCAAGGACTATGTGTGGAAGGTCACCACCTTGGGCAAAACCATATGCTTGTAATTTAAAATTTTTGATGAAAATTTTAAATTTAAATTCAAGCTCCGGCTTCATGGGCATCGACTTGCCGGAAAGCGTTGGGGACCTTTGGATTCTTGGCGATGTGTTCATTGGTGCTTTTTGAATATTTTGGAGTTTTTTTTCATAAATTTTGTATTTTTTTTTCAGGCCGCTATTACACTGTGTTCGATGTTGGCCAAAGCCGGATCGGTTTTGCGCAGGCCAAAGACGAAAAGCGGTGATTTTTCTTTTTTTTTTTTGTTTTAATAACTCGGCAAAATTTTAAATATTTTAGCGCGCCAGTTGAGCCCAAAGTGCGCGATTTCATTGACTGAGTCCGTCTCTATAATTTATTAGTAGTTACTACCTGCTTTTTCACCGGGTACGGTAATGACGTCATCAGAGCCAAAAGGTACAGGAGGGGTGGCGGCCAATTGAGCGCCAGGGCGCCAAGTGAGCGCCAGCCAGCCAGGTGAGCGCCGGCCGACTGAGGCCCGGCCAAGTGAGTCCCAGAGCCCAAACCTATTGGCAGGGTTGCTGCGCGACTTTTTCAAAATTTTTGAAATTTCGAAATCTTAAGACGTTTGACCATCTTGCGCACTGCGCGACTTTATGCAAATTTCTGCTGCGCGACTTTATTTAATATTTATATTTTATTTATTTNCAGGAGGGGTGGCGGCCAATTGAGCGCCAGGGCGCCAAGTGAGCGCCAGCCAGCCAGGTGAGCGCCGGCCGACTGAGGCCCGGCCAAGTGAGTCCCAGAGCCCAAACCTATTGGCAGGGTTGCTGCGCGACTTTTTCAAAATTTTTGAAATTTCGAAATCTTAAGACGTTTGACCATCTTGCGCACTGCGCGACTTTATGCAAATTTCTGCTGCGCGACTTTATTTAATATTTATATTTTATTTATTTATTTATTTATTTTTATTTTTTTCACTGCGCGAGTTACTCGCGCACCTGCGCGACTTTATTCGAAATTTAAATCTTTAAATTTCACTTGCGCACCTGCGCGACTTTTTGAAACTCTGCCGAAAATATTTTTAATCCGAAAAATTCATCCGCTGCTGCGGGGATCCGAAACCCCGCTGCCGCTGCGAGAGAGAGACGAGAGCACTAACCACTTGGCCATAGTGTATTGGGAGCAATGGCCACTAATTCCCTTATATGGCGGAGAATGACGTCAGCCAAAGGGAATAAACAAATTGCCTCCACTGCAGTAGTGAGTGAGGGGGTCTGCAGCCAGTAGTCAAGTTCAAACCCCTGCGCGAGCAAGGGGCTCTGCAGGCAGCTGCCAAGTCCAAAGCCCTGCGCGAGCAAAATTCATAAATTCAAAATTATTTACAAAATATAAAAAATATTTATAAAATCCAAAATTCTTAATAAATCATTAATACAAAAATCGTAAAGTACAAATAAAAAAATAAAAAATCAAAATATAAAATATAAAATAAATAAATAAATATTTAAATTATTTTATAAATTCATAAAATTTAAAATTATTTTGCGAATGTAAAAATATTATTTATTTCTTAATCGTAAAGTAAAAATAAAAAAAAATGTAAAATATAATAAATTTTTCGATTGAAATTTGAGACCTTAGGGTATTCGCTCTGTTTATTCTTCATCCAATATTTTCTCAATAAACTTCAGCAGGGGTCAAAAAAACGTAAAGTAAAATAAAAAAGCTTTCGAGAATATCAATTATATTATAATAAAAGCAAGTTTAAATTTTTAAAGGGGGTGTAATTTAAAATTTAAAATATAAAACAAAATTAAATTAAAAATTTTATATTCAAAAAAAAGGAAAAAAATTTGGTAAAAGAGAATAAACATAAATCAACCGGCCTCTACCAAATATTAAAATTGGCCGTTACGTTGCAGAATTTTTTTATAATCCAACTTTAATATACAACAGGCAGTTGGCTAAAATCTTACCAATCAGCGGCCCCTTAACCATATTGCAGCCGATCAGCGATTATTCTAGTGACAGGCACAACCGCTTTCAATCAATAAGCTTTAGGGCAAATCCACCAGCAAGCAGACTTACAGATAATCAATTGAGTGGTWACGCAAACCCAAAAGTAGCCTGGCAGCCAAACTTAGCCCTTAGGGCAAAGCCGCTAAAGAGCAAAAACGCCGGCCTCTTTTGGCAGAGGGGAAAATTTAGATGGTAAATGACAGGMCAGCGAAAGCAGATTTTGGCGGCCTGTATACGCGTTCAGCCTGCAGGGCAAAACGGCCTTGCAGCCAGAGCGGCTTAACACTTTTGCCAACCTCTACCAGACCTTAGATTAAAATTCTACAAATATTCACGATTGCAAACAGATTAAATTTGGTTTAGATCTGGCAACCAACAAAACTGCGAGAGAACAGCGAGGGTCACCGCAGGATTATTAAACAGCTTAAGGTCAATCAATATTCCGGCAACAAACGATTCAAACAGACTAAATAGGGTTTAGATTTGGCCACCAACAAAACTGCGAGAGGACAACGGGGGTTAATTCGCTAGCACCCCAAATTTGACTGCAAAATTAACGACGGATTATTAAAAAGTATAAGTTCAATCAATTTCCCGCCCACAAACGATTGCAACAAGCTGCATTGAGTGTTATGCAAAACTAACAAACAATTGCAGCTAACTGAATTCGGTTACGATCGGGCTGCCAACAAAATTATCAAGCAATGGCAAATTACTAGCAGCTCCTCAAATAGGGCGTCCAACACCTCCTGTTGTCTTGATCAACGCTGACAAAACGCAGTTACGCAGATCATACAAGCAGCGTCGTTGGACTAATTTTAGAGAATTAAACCTAAAAAATAACAAATATTTAAAAACAAAAAAAATATTAGAAATCTTTTAATTTTTAAGGATTTTTGACAAAAATTTTCATAAATTTTTGCGGGCMTATAGAAGAAATTTAACTTTCTTTAAAATTTTTCAATTCCCTCTTTTCCAATCGCTCTCTTCTCTACTTGTCTATCTTTCGCTCTCTTCCCCTCTACTTTTTTCTCTCWCCCGCTTACGTCTTTTTCTCTATCCTCCTAACTTCTCTCAAACTTAACCTTTTTAAACAATTTTCTCAATTCCCTCTCTGCAAGCGCTTTCCTTTACTTGTTCTTTCTTTCTCTCTTCACCCTCTTTCTCTCTTCCTTTTTTCTCTCTATCTCTGTCCCCTGTTCGACGAGCAAAAGACCTTGGCTATCAATTGGGCGAGGGGCAAAATTGGATAGCAGCCAAAAGCTGGGTGGCAATATAAAGGGGAATTAATGAAAAAGGATAGAATCAATCAATATCCAACCAGCAAACGGGTGCAAACAATCTGAATCGGGGCAAGATCTGACAGACAATCAATTTCGCCGTAGGGCAGCTCGGCTAATAGGCTAAATTAGGCGGCTTACAAGGCGGGGCGCTGTCCAAGTCTAGCTGCAAATAATTTAGCTTAAGGTCTAATCAAAGCTGCCAATCAATTGGACGAGGGGGTCCAAACCCAAATTCGATCAATATTTGGCCCCTACAACACTCGCAAAGAAACTGAATTCGGGTATTGGACGGCAATCAATTCCGCCGTAGGACAGCGCGGGTAATAGGCCAAATTAGGCTGCACCAAGGACGGCGGRATCCCAAATCTAGCTGCAAATTCAACTGACAACGCTTGCAAAGAAACTGAATTCGGGTATCTGGGGCCTAATTGCAAAGGGGCTTAGTGAGATATAAAATTCAAGCAATATCCGACAAACAAACTATTGCAAACAAACTGAATTCGGCTATTGGTTGGCAAGMCATTTGAGCTTAGAGTAGTACAGGATCGAGGCTAAATTAGTCTGACTCCCAAAACCATCTGTTGGCCTAATCTAAGCTGCCAATCAATTGGGGCGAGGGGGTAAACTTACTCGCAGCTAAAAGTGGGGCACCAATATCAAAGGAGAATTATTGAAAATTCTAATTCAAATTCAACAAATATCTTGGCAACGAGCCATTAGAACACAAACTGGGGCTGCCAAATCTAGCAGCCAATCAATTGAGCGGCCCAAAGGCGAAACAGCCATCCACCTTCTCGGGGCGGCAAAGTCCGAGAAGGACGCCTTGCCGTTTTCAAATACTCGGTTACTCAAATCATACAAACATTATTATTTTAGTTAACACAAATAATATTTAAAAAACTTTAACGTTTGAAGATTTTTGGCAAAATATTTTATTAATTTTTGGTAAAGTATAGAAAATGTAACTTTGTTTAAGATTTTCTTCAAGCTATCGCAAGCAAAATTATAGTAAGAGGCTAACCTCTCTACCCGTTACTTCTATCTCTATTTTTCTCTCCCCTCTTCCCTTTACTTCCCTCTCTTTATAGCGCCCCTTTACTTCTTTCTCTCTCTTCATCTCTTTTACTCTAACCCTTACTTCCCTCTCCCCCCTTACTTCCTCTCTATTTCTCTCTCCCCTCTTTCTCTCGTCCCCTTACTTCTCTCTCTTTCTAGCGCCCCTTACTTCTCTCTCTCTCTCGCTCTCTTTATCTCTACCCCAACACTTCTCTCTTTCTCTCGCCGCCTGTTAAGCGGCCAAACTGCCTGTTGGTCTAGTCTGTGTAGCCAATCGTTTGAGGAGGGGCTAAATTGGATAGCAGCCAAAAGCTGGGTGGCCCTAGGGGCCTAGTAGGGTGACCACAAAACACCAGTCCAGCAAGCTGTAAACCAATGGGGTGAGAAGCCAAACCTACGCGCAGGCAAACTCTGCCCCTCAATAGCGAAGCAAAAATATTGAAAAATTCAAATACAACAGAATCTTGCGAACGAGCCATTAGAACACAAATTGGCACGGGAAAAGCCGTTAGCCAATTAATTCGCCGTAAGGGTAAGCGGATAAGAGCTCCAACTAGGGAGGCTTGCCCTAAAACTCCGGTTGTCGCCAAATCTAGCAGGCCAATTGAGCGGGGGCCCAAAGGAAAATCTGTCAGCCACCTTCCTTGGGCGACGCGAATCCGGCAAGGGGCACTTTGTCATTTTCAAATACGCGGTTACCAAAAATTATTATTTTAATTAACACAAAAAATACAAATATTAAAAGAAACGCAAAATAATATTTTAAAAAACTTTTAACGTTTTAAAGTTTTTTGACAAAATATTTTATTAATTTTTAGTAAAGTATAGAAGATTTAGCTTTGTTTAAGATTTTCTTCAAACTATCGCAAGCAAAATTATAGTAATCCACTAAATGACCTAAAATTGGGGTTTAGAACATTAGCTGAGCCTTTTCGTACAGCTAGGCCAACAAGTTGCAGGGTTTAAACTTTTGTAAAGAGTTTGGCCCAAATATAGGCTTTAAAATTTTAAACTCGTTATTATTGCGTTTTTATGTAAGGAGACATCAAGCAATCAATCAACCGGCCATTGGACTCCCCTGACCCCTTACTCTCTCACTCTCCCTTCTCTC
>MEIZ01000079.1:344111-380110 GCA_001723225.1 Globodera ellingtonae | reverse complement strand
GATGAAATAGTGTGCTAAAAAGAGAGAGTCAGACGGTTAGAGTAAATTTAGTCATCAACGCACCCCATCTAATAATTTTTTAGTTACTTTTTTGAACATTTTATTTTTTGATGAAATAGTGTGCTAAAAAGAGAGAGTCAAACGGTTAGAGTAATTTGGTCATCAACGCACCCCATCTAATAATTTTTTAGTTACTTTTTTGAACATTTTATTTTTTCAAGAAATAGTGTGCTAAAAAGAGAGAGTCAGACGGTTAGAGTAATTTAGTCATCAACGCACCCCATCTAATAATTTTTTAGTTACTTTTTGAACATTTTATTTTTTGATGAAATAGTGTGCTAAAAAGAGAGAGTCAAACGGTTAGAGTAATTTGGTCATCAACGCACCCCATTAATAATTTTTTAGTTACTTTTTTGAACATTTTATTTTTTAATGAAATAGTGTGCTAAAAAGAGAGAGTCAGACGGTTAGAGTAATTTAGTCATCAACGCACCCCATCTAATAATTTTTTAGTTACTTTTTTGAACATTTTATTTTTTGATGAAATAGTGTGCTAAAAAGAGAGAGTCAGACGGTTAGAGTAATTTAGTCATCAACGCACCCCATCTAATAATTTTTTAGTTACTTTTTTGAACATTTTATTTTTTGATGAAATAGTGTGCTAAAAAGAGAGAGTCTGACAGTTAGAGTAATTTGGTCATCAACGCACCCCATTTAATAATTTTTTAGTTACTTTTTTGAACATTTTATTTTTTGATGAAATAGTGTGCTAAAAAGAGAGAGTCAGACGGTTAGAGTAATTTGGTCATCAACGCACCCCATCTAATAATTTTTTAGTTACTTTTTTGAACATTTTATTTTTTGATGAAATAGTGTGCTAAAAAGAGAGAGTCGACGTTAGAGTAATTTGGTCATCAACGCACCCCATTTAATAATTTTTTAGTTACTTTTTTGAACATTTTATTTTTTGATGAAATAGTGTGCTAAAAAGAGAGAGTCTGACAGTTAGAGTAATTTGGTCATCAACGCACCCCATTTAATAATTTTTTAGTTACTTTTTTGAACATTTTATTTTTTGATGAAATAGTGTGCTAAAAAGAGAGAGTCAGACGGTTAGAGTAATTTAGTCATCAACGCACCCCATCTAATAATTTTTTAGTTACTTTTTTGAACATTTTATTTTTTGAAGAAATAGTGTGCTAAAAAGAGAGAGTCAGACGGTTAGAGTAATTTAGGTCATCAACGCACCCCATCTAATAATTTTTTAGAAAAAATAAAATGTTCAAAAAAGTAACTAAAAAATTATTAAATGGGGTGCGTTGATGACCAAATTACTCTAACTGTCAGACTCTCTCTTTTTAGCACACTATTTCATCAAAAAATAAAATGTTCAAAAAAGTAACTAAAAAACTATTAGATGGGGTGCGTTGATGACTAAATTACTCTAACCGTCTGACTCTCTCTTTTTAGCACACTATTTCTTTAAAAAATAAAATGTTCAAAAAAGTAACTAAAAAATTATTAGATGGGGAACAATTACTCTAACCGTCTGACTCTCTCTTTTTAGCACACTATTTCATCAAAAATTAAAATGTTCAAAAAAGTAACTAAAAAATTATTAGATGGGGTGCGTTGAATGTTAGTAGGGCCATTAAATTACCAAATGATTTTTGTAGTTTTATAATTGGATTTTTGTAAAAATTGTCGAATTTTATATTGGGTAGTTTTTAATTTAATAGTTTTATTTTCCTTTCGAGTTGATTTTTAATCAATTAATTGCTCAACGTACCAACTGATACTTTTTGACTAATGAATTGTTGCCACAACGCGACATTTAAATGGTTTTTCCCTTAAAACCTTTAATTGGAAAATTCACTTTTTACCAGACACATTTGAAGTTTTGAATTGTTTTTTTGCCAAAGGCATCTTTAAAAAAATAACATTAGGGTAAATAAAATATGTTAATTAACTTAATAATTAGACTTTTGGTTTAGAAATTGTTAATTTTTTTCACTGGCATAAGCTTCCATTTCATCTCGTAAACGTTGTACCAAAGTGCTGGAATTTATTTTAAATGTTTTTATCTATTAATATTTTAATTATTAAATTTCTTTATAAAAATTTCAAACATAATTATTAAACATACTAATATACAATTTATCAAATAATATGACTAATTTGTTGCTTGCCGAATTCTTATTTTGTTAATTTTATGTATATAGGAGGTTCATCATCCTGCGGCTTTCCCATCGTCTATTACGGCGTTATCGTATTTTGATAGCGATGCCATTTTTGTAATTGTTAGTTTCGAGTTTCGGATTCTACGGTTTTTACTTTACGACTAAATGTAGTATTTTTTTATTTTTAAGACGTGATAATAGAAATTATTAGCCATTATTTCCTAAATGATTGTAATCATTATTAATCAGTTATTGAAAATATGTGTCGAACCAAATATGCACAATTGTATCAATCGTTACACTAGCAAAATCTCATAAATCAGCCATACACACCAGCATATCCAATAACAAATTTACATTAAATCACTCTAATGCATATCAAAAAACCATAAGAGAAAAAGGTGAGAGCAGAGAATGTAGAAAAGAAAGCTAAATGATAATAGCAGAGAAACCGTTAAGCGCATCGAAAAGAATGAATTCAAAATTTTGCAAAAGTTTATGAATGTTTGTCTTGATTACTTCATTTTGCTTGATCAGATTTTTTGGACCAAATAGTACATATTTTGTTAAACAATTTTTAAAATGCTAATTTTTGTGCTGAGCCCTAATAGTAAGGGAGTGGGAAAGAAGTTGAAAATTTGTAACTGCTTTCAGAAACCCGATGGGTAGAAACCTTTAATTGCCTTTTATTGTTTTATTAAATCATTAATTTTTTTTAAATAAATATGTAATCTTTTTATGTTCTTTTCATTTCTCAGCCGTTTAGAATTATTTAAGAATTTCATTAGCACGTATAGCTCAGTTGACGATTCGCTTAATTTAAATTTTTGAATTAAATTAAGTGCACCCTTTCCCCATCTGCCACTGACCGTCAATTGAGGTTTAGCATTTGAGCAAAATGGGGAGCAGCTTGAGAAAGCCAGTGCTCCCGATTGAAGATAATTCGTAGGTAGTAACATCCTGTTCTATGACTTAGTTTATGAATAAAATTAAACTAGAAATAAATTACATAAAGCTTATTTTAATTATTTCAAAAATTTTGATTTCCATTACTTTCAATAAAATTTATTTAAATACATTTTTGAAGATATTTTCGTCTTGTTTTTTGCTTTGATTTAAATGATTTCAACAGCTTTTTTTAATCATAAATTCGCTGAATAATGTGTTGAATATTGACTGTCGTTCACATTTATGAAATTTAATATTGTCATCTTAAAAGTTATATAAATAATTCAATTTATTTGCTGATTTTTTCAATTTTGAATCGAGCCCTGCACTCTGCTTTACATTACGGCAGCGCTGGCTTTTATGTAGTCATATATTTTTCGGACGGCAGGAACATCAGTATTAATATAACAGCCACCGCCCATTCGGCAATGTGGATAGCCTCATGGGCCACCGTTTGCGCAAGGTAGCGCATACTTATTTTAATATTATATCTTTTATTAGTTTCTAGTTTTTTAATTTATTATTGATTTGTTTATTACTTATTGTCAATTTAATATTAACAATTTGCAAATTAACATTTTATTTATTAGTAATTGCTTTTTACCCTTCAGAAAATGTTTTAATTTGAGCATACTCGTAATTTTCATATGATTAAAAGACATTGATTGCTTATTGTTTTGTTTTGTTATTTGTTATATTTACCGATTTTGTCTTGAAGTATTTTAATTTTTATTTGTAATTCATTAACCAAAATGCAAACGAGTAAATTTACGAATGAATTTCAAGGCCATGATTGTGTATTGTTTTCTACATATTTTCTATATAAAGTATACTTTATTTTTCTCTTTTTTATTGCGTAAAGTATTGATATTAAGTAACAATTATATAAAAATTGGCTTAAACATCTGTTGAAAACTATTTTCTTAATTAGCTTCAGGGCCGTTGGTACAGATGCGCTGGTAAGTCCTTCCAGCGCCCCCGTAACGGGTTAGCCATTTTTAAGAGTCAAATAAGGTAAAACGGCCCCAAGTCATATATATTTTTTCATATTGTATAACAAATAGTTGTTAATTCATAAAATTATGTTAAATTATTTATAATATTTACTTCTCTTATTTAAATAATTTCATTTGCTTTTAAAAATTTAACAACACAAGCAGAGCGCTACAGCACAGAAGCGCTGGATCGTCATATTGTCCATTTTCTATTTCTCGAACCATTCAATCAAAAATTATTAATATTTATTAAGATAAAGCATTACGTACATTATTGTCGCAACCAGTGCAAAAAGAGAGAGAAAAAATATTAGATATTAAAAAATTTTACTGTAAATTTACTTTTATTAGTTTCATATTCCTATGCACTGAATATTTAATTAATATAGACTTAATAATTAAATAAAATATTTGTTTTTAGAAATTTATTTTCTAGAAAAAAATATTTCGTAGTTAATCTCTTTTATATTATTATTAAATGGGTGACAGTTGGGCACCAGTCGCGTCTACACCCCGATCGCTTTGGTCGTTCTTTTAAACACGTCGTCGTTGCAAGCAAGATCCCTTCTCACAATGCTATCATCTTTAAAGCTAGTGCTTAGTGGGGTTTAATATTATATAACTAGTTAATGTTGATACATTTAATATGATTAAAATATGGAAATGCATATAAATCCGGGCATTAGTCATTAATCTTTGCTTTTTATTAGAATTTATTGCGATTTATGTTTTGTTCTAATGTGTTGGATTATAAATAGATGTCTCGATAGGCTTTTAATGAAGGGATAAATTTGATTACATTTTTAAATGCGAATATTAAAAGATTGCAAATATTTTGGTAATTCATTTGATAATGCGAATATTTAAACTTCTTTTTAGATTAATTTATTTAGGTGGATCAATTAGTCTAATTTGGCTAATTATATTAAATAATATAAATTAATTTGATATAAACATCTTTTGGTTTTAAATACAGATGCCTGCTGCAGTAAGTTACAATCTGGTGAAGCACCTCGAGGAGCCGCCCGAGTTGTACAGGAACGTTGGTCCCTGACATGTGCAAATCACATGGCCAGTAACATTTAAATTACAATTTTAAAATTTATGACTTAAATTTTTTTTATTAGACTTATAAAATTTGCCTTGGCGCTGAGTTTCTTGGCAAACATTTCGTCTGCTATTTCGGATATGGCATTCGCTGCCAGTCTCTATTCGTGGCAACAAACTTTGGTTTCCAGCTGTTGACACCACGTTTCCATAAGCAGGGCGATTTAAGTAGAATATTTTTTTAATTAATAATGAATTGTGACTAAACATTATAGTTTTTCTTAATTCAGTTTAAATTATTGTAATTAAACTTTCAGTTTTCTTATATTATGACTTTATTTTTAAGCAAAATAAATGCGCTTCTATTAATAAATTTTTCTTAAGACATAATTTTTATTGTCATGAATTTAATGTAAGTTTTTTAGGGCACTTGACACCACCACGCCTGGTTGGGACAACTCAAGCCTCCCACCCGACATAAATTTTAAAGGCTCTGTGCCAGTGAATTTTTCGCATGGTAATTGTATTATAAAATTCGATCTTTTGGTACGTTATGCTCATTAATTATATTTTTAGTTTAACATCTTAGTTTAAGATCTTTTTTTAGGTGTTATTCTTATTCCCATTCTCTGTGCCTGTGTATACTTGCAGTTTTTAATGCTGAATAAATTTCAAACCTTTTTTAATTATGGATAATTTTCTAACAAAAAATATAAAAATATCTTTTTTTATGGTAATAATTTTTTTCTCTAGGTCGCTTCAGCAGAGATTTTATATGTTCTTCTATTTTTCTCATTTGTAAATTAATAATTTTAAAAAATAGATAAAAAATATATATTTAATGTATTTATATTTTTGTAAACAAACATTCTATTTGCTTGTTTAAATTATTTTTACATTAATACTCTTTATTATTTAATGACTCTTCTATTTTGTCTTTCGTCCCCGAGCTCCAATTCGCAAGCGTAACTTTGAAGTTAATTTTTACTTTTAATGAACTAAAATGAAAAAATGAGACGGAAAAATCAAAAATTGATTGTTTTTATTGAAGGCAATGCCCATTGAGTGAAGATGCTGTGTGCTCTGCACCTTCCCCGCCTTCCCTCCCCCCGCCCCGAAAAAATCGATGAATATTTCAGTACTTTTTAGCGATAATTTTAATGGAATTAAATGCATTTTTCAGTTTTTATTGCACAAAAAATAGGAATAATACTAAAATTTTTGTATTTGACAAATGCTTACGCATCGCTATCTCTCAATTTAGCACACTATTTCGTTGCATTTATTTTATCAATTCTTATTTTACATTTGCATGCCCTTTTTTCGTGGATTTCATTTAATAAAATCAAAAACAAAGTTTAAATTCGTGTCATCAACTTTAATGGGAAAAGGCATTTTCATTGAACGAAAAAATTTCTAATAGAGCCAAAAAAATTTTTGTTTTTGTTTTTTTGGTCCAAGTTTCCGGTCTCTAATTATTTTCTTCGAATATTTTTGACCGGAAATTTGCGCTCATTTTTATGCATTTTATGAACAAAAATAATTAAGAACGCGGTTGGAATTACCTAAAGTGATAACTTATGTTTGTATCGTTAGGACCGTTATGAATTTTTGAAAAATCAGTAAAATCGTCCGCCCAAAAAAATAAATTTTAAAAATTTTCTAAATACATATCACACAACAATATTTTTTAAAAATCGGGAAAAATTAAAAAAGGATATTGAATTAATTTACAATTTTATTTATTTTTGTTTACAAGAAGTTTTGCTTTGCAGCTTAATTGTTTCATTTAAATATCAAAAACTTGCTGTTTATAATTTATTTGATCAAATACGGAATTAAAATTGTCAATAACTCCATTTTTAATTTGAAATATCATTTATCACAAAATAGAATTTATTTGCCAATCAAATTATTTAAAAAAATAGAAAATAATAACAGAATGGAAATACGCAATTTATTGCATAATAATTGCAATTAAAATTTTATACGAAAAATAATTAAATTTAATTACAATTTTGATATATGTACTACCAAAATTTTGTTTGGGTCAAGTCCATTTTTGTACATAATTTTGTGGTCGTCTCCAGTTGAATTTACACCCCTAAAGATGTCATCATCGATTAACAATTCAATCGTTTTTTACAAGAATCTACCTAGTGGTTTTTAATCGTCAGTTCCTCGGGGGATTTTTGTCTCTAAGTTTTTTGTAATTAATGGCCTAGTTGTTTGTAATTTCGGTGAAATATAGCAATAAAACTAAAGTTGCAAATATCCATTACAAAAAGTTTGTTTTACATTTTGGAAATTTAAAAGATAAAAGGTGGGCGTAGCTTCGTTAACAATTATTATGAAATTTTGGGAAAAAGTGCCTAGAAAATTAAATTTTTTCAAGAATTTTCGGAAAATTGTTTCTAAATAAATGCTATTTCTGGGCTTCTCTCGCCAACCCCTCTGTTCGCATAAAAAATATGACTTGAAAAAACTGGTTAGTGCAGGTGTGAATGAAGTTATGATGTCGCAAATTTGCTGGGACGCGACTGCCCCCGCCCCTTCCTTCCATCTTTCTCTGCCCTCATCATTTTGCTTTCTCCCTTTCACTGGCCTCCTCTCTAATCCTGTCTCTTATACACATCTAGATGTGTATAAGAGACACTCTCTAATCTCCTTTCTTGCTTTCTCTTCTTCCTCTGCTTTTTTCCTTCACTTTCTTTTTCTTATGATTTCTTTTCTCTCTCACCTTCATTTTTTCTCCCCCCCCCCCCCCTCTATGTATACTCATCCTTCGATTGGCACTGATGAGGGTGACCATTCTCGTCCCAACCACACCACTTGATTCATTCATTTTCAACCGATGTTGGCGTCCATTCCAAAATGGACCAAAAAATGTACAAAATGTTTGCTTGTCACACGACACGAAATTTTTGGGTTTTGTTTTATTCACAACAAACAGCTATGACTGGTCAGAAGGCTGTAGTCCGTCAATATTAATTGTAGCAACATTTCTTTTGAGTACCTGTTTTATTTTTTATCTGTTTTTGTTTCAAAATTACAATTTGCAAAAAGTAAAGCCTATTTATTTTCGACTTTTCATAACAAAATTTGAATATGTATAATTCAACCATTTTTTGCGTCCGGTCAGCTACATATATTCTACAATAAAAATTATAAATGATTCGACAAGTTAACTAAAAAAGGATTTAACGATTTGCAATGTGATTTTAAATGTTTCCATAAATTATAGTGAAATTTAAATATAATTTATTATGAAAAACTAAAGTTAAAAATTAGCTTTTTTTAATTTTTTAAGGGTTTGGGTATTTTTTCGTTTTGCATTTATGTTGACGAAAGTTAACTTATTAAAAAAAGTGAACCTTATAAAAAATCTGTTATTATGAAACTAGTCAATATTTAAATTCCCAGGTTTTTGTTCAAACGTTTAAAGGAAACGTGAAATTAGATCAAAACCTGATTACAGTATTCTTTTTGTTTATACAAATTCTCATCGCATTTTAAACAATTAAAATGAGATTTGTTAAAATGATAACTTACAAAAAACCTTTATAAATTGAAAACGTATGCACAGAGAAATTTACTTACTGAAATAATCTAACAAATATAATCATTTAAAACAAATTAAGCTAAAATTTGTAAATAAAAATTCTATTAAAAATGATTTATTTTATGATTTTAACAACGATAACTCCTACTGCCCGCAACCATTAAATGCTTTTCTTGCAAATAATGGTGATCTGATTGCCTGAAATGTATAAAAATGTAATAACAAAAAATTTTAAATAAATTGGCACTAACAAGTTGAGGAAAATTCTTGCAAAAAGCGAAATAATAAAAGTAAATTTAAATAATAAATGGTTAGCAAAAACAAAAAAAAAAATAACTTTTACGTTCAACATCAACGATATGTGTGGACGTGCGCCAACTGAACTTTTGAATATTTTTACACTCAAAAAAATATTGTAAATCATGAAAATAGTATTAATTATGCGTGATCATAAATTTATAAAAAGCTTTTTGCACAAATAAATTAAAGATAATGAAATCATGTGAATAGATACCAAAAAACTCTACAATCTGAGTGACAGCTTGCGACCAGTTTAAATTTAAAAAGCATAAAATAACTCTTCAAGATTTCCTTGATCAACAAAATCACCAAAAAGAAAATTAATTTAGATTAAAAAAAAAACCTTAAAAAAAGATACTTTAAATTAAATTAATAATTTATACCATAAAAAATATACAATGGCATACCTAAACAAATAACAAAAAGTAAACGAAAAAATTAAAATGCTGTTATTTTATACATAAAATTTAAATAACAAATAATTATAATTGTAGTTTCGATTAACGAAAACAAAAATAGGAAAATCTTAATGCAATTTGAGGCTAGGAGTCATCAAAAGCGGTCGACCCTTTCATCTCTTTTTTGAGTTTAGTGAACCCCATGCTTAGAACAAACTGAGAAGCAATCTTTTCTTTTAATTCCTGGGAATTCATTTAAATTATGCGAGCTCACATTGGGATTTGATATAGAAAAATTTCATACATATACTATTTCTTTTGATTTTACCAATTATATTAAAATTAATTAATAAAAACATTACAGATAACAAATTATTTTGTCTCAAATATTGCACCTATAAAAAGAATCATTCTAAAATTAAAATATTTATGAAACGGTCATTTCAAAAATTCGAAAAATTATATTTATAAATAAAATTTATATTCAAAAAGAATTTATAAATTATGGCAAACTGCATTTAAAATGGAGATTAAAATAATCATTTATGCAATTAATGAAGTGTTAGAAAGATTAATAAAAAATCATAAAATAAAAGTCCCGGCAGCTTCGGTAATACAATTGTTGAAAAAAAACGTAAAAAAAAGATTAAAAACTACAAGAATGGAACATTCGCGAAGAATGAGAAAAATTCATAAGTAAATTTAAAATATTTATTAATTTTTCTATAAATAAAATAAGCACCAAATTAATTAATCATTTTTTAACTTTAATAAATAATAAAATCATTATATTCGAAGACAGACTAAACAATTACAACAAGGGCACATAAACTTCAACAAAAATTCAAATAATATTGTTTAGCTTGCAGTTCGTATGCTCAGGGCACGCACTCTGCGTTGGGATTATAGTTATTTATATTTAACAATTCGAAATATATTATGCATGCATTTGAAGAATTATGATATAAAAGACAGCTACACAAGACTGCATTGCAGCTTAATCTAATTCTAAAATACTTATCGTTGCACCAAATATTATAATGCATTTACAATATTGTAAAAAGGAATAAAGTAAAAAAGTGAAATGCAATAAAGATTAAATTAACGTTGTTAATATTTCATAAATTAATAAAAAAAATGTTTACAGATAATAAATTATAGAAGACCATATAAAATCGCGGAAATTAATAATCTGTCCAAGAAATTCAGTAATATTTGTTAGAGTTATATACAACAAAATTTTTAGTTGGCGGCCGTTATTTTTAGTTGTCCATTTTTAGGTGCGTTTGTGAGCGTTCGTCCATCCATTTTTCCTTCAATTAGGATTTGTTTTTGAATTGAGTTTAAGGTTATAAATTGTATATGTATTATAGTATCTGTACATATATGTCGGTTTTTATTTGATTATTAGGATTATTCTTCCTAGTAAAATTTGAAAATATATATAATACGAGGAGTTAGTATTATTTGAATATCTTCGCAACATTGAGCTTTTTTAGGTTTCGTATTTTAATAGTACATTAGAAATCCTCATTTTTTCAAGAAAAAATATAAGAAAAATAGAGGAAACGGAATTTCAAATGAATTTTCTGACTTTAATAATAAATTTTATTCAAATTATTAACTCTTCGTAAGATGAACATTTTCAAATTTACAGTATTCCTATAAAAAAAGCATCATATTTTACCATCAACAATTAAAATAAAATTATTTTTGTTAACAAATTCGTAACCATGATTTAGTTTTTTGTGTCCGTCTTTTAAAATTTATATTTTTTATTTTTTGAATAATTTTAGATTTAGCAATAACGTTATAATGAAAGGGGCAGTGAAAAATATTTTCAAAAATAAAAAAGAGACGCAAGAAATTGTTGAGCCTTCTCTTTTCGTAACAAATACACAAAACATATTATAACTCATTTAAACAATGCCAAAGTGAAAGGTATAACATAAATATTTTAATCATATATATCAAACATAATGGCCATATTATTACTTTGATTTGAGCGCCTTAGTTTTTTGTTTATTATAGTTTAAATATAAAACTCAAACTATTAAACTATATGGATATTAAAACTTATAGTTGGTTTTTTATTTTGATTTCATCATATCCAAGCCAAACAACCACTTGACTGCTTATCATCTGACAGTGGCATATGCACTTTGATATTAAAGTATAAGAAAAAATGAGGAATGAATGAACAATATACATGAAAATATTTATGAATCAAAAAAAAATATATATAAATATAAAAGATGATGAAAATATTAATTTAGAAAAAAATTAATAAAGTTAAAACTGAAATAATATACAATTACAAATAAAAACAAAATACATACGGCCGAGGCGGCAATACCAGAACGAGAGGCAAAGGCAGTCGGGAAGCTGGTGAAAGCAGCAAAAACGGCAGTGGAGGCGGCAGCCGTCAACAACAACATCGCGATGCCGGAGCTGGTCGAGGAGTGCGGGGTGGTGGACGCGGACCTGAGCCGGTGAACGATGCTGAGGAGGAGGAGGTAGAAATCGAGTTTTGTCTTACGTGGTTCGGGGGGGAGGGGGCTTTTGTAAAGGATCTTCGAACGTTCGTCGTTTTAATAAAAATATTTGTGACAAAGTACAAATGTATAAGCTAAAATCCAGAAATTAAGCTTCTATCGAACGTTATATAAAATAAATAACCTCATTGCAAAATTAAACAAAATTTTTTAATTTAGCGAGCAAAATATAATAAAATAAGCTTTCCAGCTTAAAATCTTTTAAAAAAATAACAACATTATATAAATAACATTAAGCAAGTTATAGCAATACTTGTGGGCTCTCTTTGTGCCCAAAACTGTTAAAATAACCCCTTATTAATCAATAAAATAACGAATTAAAATACGCATATTATATGGTGTGTTCTCTAGTAGAGAACAATTTCTAATTTATATTAAAATAATTGCAGTATTGTAAACGTATTTTTTAATAATAAAAATTATTGCTTTAAAAAATCAAACTTCGGTTTTAAATTAGTAATAAACAATTAAAATATTTACACCCCAGATAATAAGCTACAAATTTCAACAAAAAGCAAAATATAAAGGTGTCGTCTTTACAAATAATATCGAAAATAAATCTAATAAAATAACAAGGTGAAATGAATTTCATCATCTATTTTTAAAAAGCCGGATATTGGTTTAATGATGTTTTTAAAAAATTCACAATCGCGCCAGCTAAGTTTTGGGTTTGATTTTAATGAAAAATCAACAGAATTAATCTTTTTGTCAATAAATTAATAACCAAAATGGTTGAGTTCTTACTGAAAATAATCAAAAATATAAAATCGTTTAACGTATTTCTAGTGCTTGAGGAAGATAAAAATGTTTAATGTTTAATGATAAAAATAAAGCAATTTAAAGGGTAAAAATAGGAGGTGAGGGGTTGAGTTGTTTTTGCAAAGAAGCAAAATATGCAATATATACACTTTTTGCCAAAGGGGCAATTTTTAGCCGCGTTTGTGCATTTCTTAAAAATTAATTTAATTACAAATTAAAATAAATTAATGTAAACCCAGCAAACAATAAAGTGATTATTTTGCGATTGTGATTGTAAAAGAATTTTTTGTTAATAAAATTTAAAAGAAAACTTTAAAATAATGACGAATCTAAAAAATTGTCGACTAAAACAAAAACAAAAAATTTAAACTTATCGAATAAATATTTTCAATTTAAATAATTATCTTTTATCTGCGCTTCATCCTGAATGCGTTATTAACCAAAATCTGACAGACGCTATTGACGATGTACTTAACTCATATTACATTACGAGATATATAAAATTAAAGCGACTAACTATTTAATTCTTATGTGTTGAAGAATAAAACTATAATTACCAATAAAAAACATAAAAAGGAAATTTAATTTCATATTTATTTGGCTCAAAATAAATAAATAATTAAAACTATGTAATTGTTTCTTGCTTTATCCATTTTGCCAATGCTATTAGTCTAGCAAATTCTTTGAAAGAATCCTGAATTCATCCAAATCGCTACAAGAATGCACACCTATCAATCAATAATGAAAATTTAAAATAAAACAAAAAACAATTTTGATAAACTTATCTTTGGAAAGTTTAGGTGGTAAACATCTAGCTCTTAAATGTGAATTATTCTGCAAATTATTTAACTTTAAACTTTAATCATAATCATAAACGATCAATAATAGTCAATTTTTTTTAACTTCGTTAATTGTTATTCTTTTTGTAACGAATAAATTATAACAACTTTTAAAATAGCAAACAATAAATTTTATTTACCCTAATTTTGATACTTTTTTGCAATTTTTAAACTGGGATCAATGATGTTTATTTAAAGAGTAGCGGCCGATTGTTTGATAATTTTATGAAAATATTAGTTAAATGGTTCTACATATTTATTTCGCTTTTACGTATAACGTTATGAGACGGATGAGCAAGTTTGTTAAAGAAGTGATATCAATTTATAAGGACTGAGTAATTTGTCTACCACGGTCAACTTGACTGGAAAGCATGATAAATTTAAAATAAAAATGAGACAAAAATATCATTAAGTAGAATTACGAAGCCGAATAATATTCTGAATGTAATAAATCAGTTTTAATATATAAATTTTACTTAATTAAGCACAAAAAAAGTATAATTTAATATTTTATATACAACTTAAGGTTGATACTAATTCTAACTCTGTCTTAAATGGTATTAATTAATTCTCAATGACCTTCACAACTTTTTTATAGCTGGCGTTTGCAACCAATTTAGCAATTAAATGTTTGACAATTAGAAAAATAAATAAAAAATTTAAAAATAAATAAAAATTTAAAAAATTTCAGTCCTTAAACCATTCGAATGCAGTGTTTGCAAAAAACACTTTAACCAATCTTGCAACCTGTCGTGAGCGAAAATTTTATTTACCCCCAAAAATTGTGTTTTAGGCGCATTTAAAAAAAAAGCCATTTCGGCTGACCGTATTATGTCTTTCAGCGTGCTTTAAATACAAATTTATCGATTAGTTTTTAAACTAACTAAAATTTCATATTAAATCGACAAAAATAAAATAGTGAATAATGACATTGATGAGAAAAACTGCAAAAGTTCAAAGAAAGCTAAAAATAAACTAAAATTTTATAAACTAAATTGCATATTATATGCGAAAAAATAAAATTATGATTATACAAACCTTTAAAATATAAATATTTTTGCATCAACAAAAAAAAGTTAAAGAAGCAGCGCGTTGGTTATCAACAACAAATTAACTATTACGAATGCCTTTATTTTACCATAGTAGCTGTTCATTGGAGCCGGTGAATGGTAGGTGATATTATACTAAAACTCAAATTCATTTTTGCTATACCTTTTCAGTTTGGACTGTAAGAAGCATTGATATGTTAAATTAAAATTGTACAATAAGTTTCTTTCAAGGTATAAAAATATAAAATTAAAAGATTTGAAGCGTTGAAGCTTTCATGCCTACATTATTTGAAATACAAAAATGATAAATAATACCAAGTTTCCCACACGACATTCCGTTCCCGCTTAAAAAATGGCTACGTTTTTAAAAAATGTTGCCACGTTTTTGGGGTTTGGCCATGGAAACCCTGGTATTGTCGTAGTAATTTTTATATTATAAAAATACGGTCAAATTTTGATTTTTGAGTTTAGAAAAAATTAAATTTTTCATTTTGTTTTGAACTAATCAGCAAATTTTTTTGGCTCTTTGGCGTTTCCAGGTTGCCGGCCTGGACGCGTTTCGGAAATTCAGTCCCCACTCCTTTTCCTCCTCAATGTCAATATTGTCTCTGTTTATTATTTTCTAGTTTTTTTTACATAATATAAAATGAATAATTTTTGTTTTTATTATTTTTACAAAAAAAGCTTGCAAATACCGTTTTAATTTAATACGTTTAAATGATTATTCTTTTAAATTTTATTAATATTAGTTTAAAAACTAATTTTTAACATTTTTTTGAGAACAAAACTGACAGTATTATTTTAATGATTTGATCTTTTTACTTTGTCATTGCCTAATTCTATGAACTGTGAGCGTTAAATTTAAAGCCCAAATTGTTGCTGTGATTTATTATATTTGCCTTTTATAGATAGTTTTATATTTTTAGTTATCCCAAAATTTACTCTTGCTTTTGTTGTTTGTTAAGTTTTTTTTTAAATTTAAGATATTATTGATCATATATACGTTTGTGTGTTTTTAAACATCCGTATTTTTTAATGTAAAAACAAATTTTAAAATAATTAAATCCATAAAACTTGATTTTTTATGGTAATAATATTTTTTCACACGGCGCATCAGCAAAAAGTTTGTAGGGGCTTTTCTCTTATGAAAGTATTGCCGTGCTATTTGTTTTGATATTTTATCTGATTTAGTATATTCTGAACCTAAACTAATTTTATTATATGTTTTGTTTTCTTAAATAATATTTCGTATATCTTTTCTACATTAATAGTAAAATTGTTATTGATTTATACAATAAGATTTTTTAAATTTATTGCACTAGTCGTTAAGATCTCATTAAATCATTATTTAAAGAAACCAGTAAAATTGATTAGAAAAATTATGTAATATCGAACAAAGATATAGAAATATATAAGCCTTAAAATTATGTTGCAGTTATGGGATAATCATTAAATTATAATCCAAATAATTTATTATAATTTTGAATTTAATGCGCAGTCAAAATAAGAGGCTGCCCAAAAATGCATTAAAGTACTCAAGTATTTCATTTATGCTCGTCATGTTCTCCATTAAGGACCGCCTCGGCCTGCTTTTTTAGTGACGGATAAAATAAAATTAAAACCTTTCTTTAATAGTTTCAAGCACAAAAACAAACAATTTGTAAATTAAAAACTTAAAAGACATTGTAACAATGGATTAAAATATATTCTTCCAAAAAGATAAAATAACACACACAGACTTTTAAACCTTATATGTTAATAAAAGCCAAAAAATAACAGAAAAAAATATTATAAATAAATCCATATTCATATTTAAACAAATATTTGATAAAAAAATACACTTATGTATATAATTAGTTAAATTTGTTCTATAGCAAAAAACAATGTGGCAATACAATACTTCGGATAAGTCAAAATATATAAAAAATTCCAGTTTCTTTAGAGAAACCGATTTGCATAAGATGGTTACTCCATTCATCTTTTT
Organism: Globodera ellingtonae; assembly: GCA_001723225.1. NCBI lineage: Eukaryota > Metazoa > Nematoda > Chromadorea > Rhabditida > Heteroderidae > Globodera > Globodera ellingtonae. The sequence continues at coordinate 363,494 of MEIZ01000079.1, read as the reverse complement.
ATAGTACAAAACGCAAAACATATATAATATAATATAATAAAAACAATAAATAATTATTAACCAATTAATTTTTACAAAATATTTTCCAACATAAGAATTTTGCTTTTTCTAAAAATGCAACATCATCAATCAAAAACCAACATAAAACTTAAAATATTTATAAATTGCTTTTTAATGCATTTCCAAAAGTAAAATTTAAAATTATTTATTCAGAATTATGCCGTATATTTTTAAATTAAACACAATTGTGAAAAATGTTTTTAAAAATTTATATTCTAAAAAAGTGACAAAAACTATAATATACAAGGATACCGTAAACATAAGAGTTGCTCCTTTGTTGTACAGCAATTTTTTAATATAAAATGGGATTATATCTTATTCTTCTTTTAAAAATTTATTTTACAAATCTGGGTGCTTGTTAACTTTGAATATATCTTGGTTTAAAACTTGAAAAAATAAATTAGACTAGATATTTCTAAAAAATCCAATTCATTTTGAGTCTTTACAAAGTTCACTATTCTATATTTAATTTAAGTCAGACTTACAGAAACTAAAGCCTAAAAAGAAAAATTCGAAACCGTTTTGGAACCGGTTCCGGGAACCATGAAAATCCGGGACCGGTTCCAATATAGTAGTTCCATTGCGTAATGAATTGAATATGATAAATAATTGAAGCGAAAAATGAGGCAATTACATAAAATAGCCGATTTATCGAAAATCGTCCTGAGGCNCCAAGGCACTTGCTCTGCAAATTTTTTCCAGTTTTATCACGGTCACGGATTTTATTTTCCGATCACGTGCAGCCATTTTTTTAAATGTACAAAGAATTAAAAAAATTGTTTATATTATATTAAGCAATGTTTGATGAAAAAATAAGTAAATAATTCAATCAATGGCGGAGCGACGTTTTCTGTAACGGCGGGATCCACCGTACAACTCAAGCAAATAAACTAATTCGACCAATCACTATTTACAGATTATTAATGTTTTATTAGCGACAAATAAAACTTTTAAAATTCGTATACTATGTCTATTTATCCATAGAGAAAACAGTTTCTGCAAGATGGTAATAATTAATTTAAAATTAAATTCCTGTTTACCAAAGCAACGAGATGTTTAATTCATATTATGGCTGCGAAAAGACGGGCAATGCATGCAGGATGAAATGCGAAATTCCACAGCTAATTTGAAACCCAGGATAACTAAATATATAAAAAAAATATATTTTTCATTTCAAAACAAATGTTAAAAGAAAAAGCAAAACAGTAAAATACTATGGACGTGCTTGCCAGCTCAGACAGAATATTCGGATTTTCACAATCAAAAATGTTTTTTAAAAAAATTCTTGAAAGGGCTTCGCTACCTAGATCCGGTTGTGATCTGAGTGATCGATAGTTTGATAAAAAGACGGCATCATAAAATTTCATTATTTCAAACCAAAAAATTATTACAAAAATGTAATCAACTCGCCTTTTTACCTGACGTTTCCGCAGGGCCGGAATTCTGAGAAGGGATCTTGGTAAATGTAGCAAATGTTTTTTAAAAAATTCTTAAAGAGTAAAAAAAAGACGGCATCAGAATAAAAATTACATTATTTCAAATAAAAAAATATTACAAAAAATTTAATTAGACTAATTTATGAACTGTGACGCTAAAAGGAGCAAATATCGCGTAAATAATAAATACACCAAGTTGCATTCGTCGAATAAAAGCTAATAATATTCTTCAATAATAGGTAAATTATTATTTTTAAAACGTTTTCTGTCACTACAAAATGACATATAGCCGTACCAATATGAAGCAGGAAAAAAGAGGAAAACTCTTTGCAATTTAGGAATTTAATGAAAAAAATATATAACATTAATTTTTTTCAATGAAAAAGATAACATAAAAATAAAAAAGTGCAAAAAAAAGATAAAAATGTCAAAAGGAAAATGCAAAAGGAGGAAAATACAAAGAAAGAAAAGTATCAGAAAAATACCAAGGGAAATAAATTAGGAAATAACTTTTGGAATGAAGGCTCCAACAAAAAAAACAAATCATAAAAAAAGGTAATGAGCACTCCTTCTTCCTTCAACTGGATTCGCATAAATGACTGCCATTGGAGTAGCTCTTGCAATTAATTTAAAAAGATCTAATTAGACTGAATATGATTTTTATTTTAAAACGCCAGCGGCCGAGTAAGAAACAAAATTTCAAATTATAATAATTTGCTTAAACAAAAATATTCGCCGAAACGAGCCGGACCGTACGATGATTTTGTTAAAATAAAGTTAAATAGATCTACTATTAAAATAACACAGAGGAATACCAAATAATAAGGTGTAAAACCATCATTAAGCTAGAATTCTCTACGGTAAAATATAGATTTTACAAAATTACGTGTAAAAAAAACCTTTAGGTTTAAAGTATAAATTTTAAAAAGTAAAAAATAGTGTAATTGTAAACTTGCTATTTTTAATGTTATTTTATAAATAGAAAAGCAACAGCATCAACCCAAATAAATTATGAAATTTTTATATTTAATTTTAATTAATATTTTAAATAAATGAATAAAACACAAACGTCACATTTAAAGCGAGTAGATATATTTAAAGAATTAAATTTAAAAAAGTTGCTGACGATTCGAGCATGTTGAAAAACTTTAACAGCGGCGTGCTAACGATTATGGAAGACTCTTAGAAAGAATTTAAAAATTAAAAACTGTTTATATTATATTAAGCAATGGTTGATGTTAAAATAAATAAAAAATATTTACATTACAAAATAATTTATTCAAAACAAAATAAATCAAAAAAATAATTTTTAAGTTTTAGAAATTGTTAATTAATATACATTTAAATATTGAGCCTTATGTCGAGCGTGCTAAGGAGACCCCCAAACAGGGGCACACATGCAAAACATCGGAAAACTTTGGCGTTAGGCTAAGCGACATAACAAGGAGCAGAGCGGCACGCATCTCAATCCCAAACCTTTTGGACAAAAATCTAATGCGAATTTTGTCTTATGCGCACTTTGCAGAAATCTGTGATCCATGTCCTTTTTAAATTTTTATCTGGCATTGAATAAAACAAAACATTAAGCATTGTAATTGCATTTGCGCAGCAACTAAAATTCAAAGTTCATGCTCATCACATATATTTAAAAAGAAAAATATTAAAGTACATCAAAATTTACACGAGTTGCTGCTTTTTCATAAAAAAAAGATTGTTGTAAAAATTCTGAAAAATAAATTTGTTCAGAAAGTCTCTAATTGAGCTTCACCTAAAATTTTCCTTTTTTGTTAAATTTACATGATTTGCAACATAATCATAATCCCATAAAATATTTAAAAAAAAGAGAAATTTCAAAAAGAAAAGAAATGAAATAATTTATTATTTAATGCAACTTAAAAATTAAAAAAGTTAATCAATCAAAAATCATTATTAGTAAGGATAAACTAAAAATAATATTGAATAATTCATATAACGATAAAACAGAATATATAAATTTTTGCGTGCGATGTCATGTCTTATAATAAAGGTAAAACTAATCGCATCCCATTTAAATCATTTATCGAAAACAATCACAAATTTGAACAAATACCCGTTTTGCTGCAGTACAAAAAAGTTACTTATAAAATTGATACTAATTGGACATTATAATTTCCAAAAATTCAACTTAAATTATTATAAACAATTAAAAAAAATCAAAAAATTTTTAAACCCTTTAAATTATTATATATACATAGTTTTTTGGTTGTCGCGCATCTCACGTACGGGGCGAGGTTCTATTCTTTTCTTTGTTAAAAAAATTATTGCAAATATTACAATAATTTACAACACAGCCAAATTAGTTTTTTAGTTCTTTCTTGAACTGCTCTAGACTGTCTAAATGGCTCTAAATAAAGTAAATATTTAAATGCCATAATATATTATAAAAATTAAAACTTGATTTAAAATAATTGAAAAAGACTACATTATCAGAAACCAATTTAAAAAAAGTAAAAAAAAACAATCAAGACAAATTTGCTTTTCCCCCAGACGGCGCCATTGCCCGTCCCATTCTCCGGCAGTTGTCACCCCAGCCGTCGACTATGCGGAAAGGTGAATATATTACACCATTATGTGCACGAAATTAAGGTTATTTTACGCTTCAAACCGTAAAAGATTATAGTAATTAAAAACTAAAAATGACTCATTACCTAAGAAAAAAAACTATGAAAAAAGTAATTATAATTTTAAATACAAAAAATAAAATTAAATTAAAAGTAAACTACTGTTAAAAAATATTAAATTGTTGAATTAAACTAAAATTAAATCAAATCAAAACGAATAATCAACTAAAATTTGCCATAACTACAAACCCGTGTTTCATGAATAAAATAAAAACCACACTTTATTTTTGCCCTTTGTTTTACCTTTATAATTAATAAAATACAATAATAAAATTGTTTATACAAGGTCTAAAAAACTGGAAAAACACAGTCAAAGGCAAAAAGATGTATTTGAATTAAAATATTGTTTTTTCTATGGACAGGGATGGTACAGTGCAAGTCGGACCTAACAGTTCAAAACATTTCTTCATTTGGTCGAGATGAAGCCTTTTGGGGCTGAGTTTGGCGACGAGCAACTCACTACTGTGACATAAAATACCTCTCTAAGGGAGCTGTAAAGTATTTTTTAAGGTTAAGTTAGTGTAAAATTATTAACAAATATACTAAACTTAAAATAATAAATGTATTACCTTTTTTTAATCTGATTTAAAATCAAAGTTTCAAAATTCGGAAAATTATGCGATCGGAGAGCTTTTCAATAAATAAATAATTTATAATTAAAAAAATAGTTCGTCGTGATTCTGTTTCATTTGTATTTAGGAAACCAAGGCATTGATTAACAGCAATGCTGATTCAAAAAAAAGAAACATTGATCTGGAAAAAATCAACAAAAAAATGAGAGCTGATATGGTGCAAAAAGAAATGAAAGCTGTAAATTGGAAAGGCAGCTGCAAAATGGTTATAAAAAAGTAATAAAAATAATACATGTTAAATTTACAGTCAATACAAAAGCATGACATTAATCCGAGGAGTTGCGCAAAAAATAGCCTATTTGAATTCAATGGATTCGGCTTTTTGTTTGGATAGTATTGAAAGGGGAGCGGACACTCAACGTTTGATATATTAAAAAAAAGAATGCTAAAAAATTTTAAATACAGCATGAAAATGCCCAACACACACTATTGCCGACAAAATAATGATAAAGCCAGGAAAACAATAATTGGTGAGAAGTTAATAAAAACGCCCAGTCGAAAGATCGTCTTTATAATTAATTAATTTGTTATAAATAAATGTAAAAAACTAAACATCCAACGATCAAATAGCTAAACTTTTGTTTGCTATTGTTTCCATCTTTTGCAAAAAAGAGAAAATCATAAAATTTTAATTGAACTATTATGTAAGAATTAATAAAAATTTCTACTTTACACTAAAATATTCCCATAAATAAATAAATGCACTAAATTAAGGATAAAAAAATTACAGCGCAAGCACAACATACAAATCATACGACTTAATCGCAATTAGTAACAATGAAAAAATTGTAAATAAATCTAAATAATATTAGATATTAATAAAAAAATAATTTGTTTCTATAATACGGCATTAAAAAATGGAAATATCTAACTTTTGATACCGAAATTAAATTAAACAAAAAGTATTTAGAGACAAAAATAACATGAAGGAAGTTGACACCTAAGAAATCGCCCACTTAACAAAAAAGTTGGATGGTCCAATATGGGCGAGAAGGATCGTGACAAAACAATATTTTCAAAATGCAAAAAGAAACGAATATGGAAATAAACAAAAATTGTGCAAAATCCGATGGAAGCAAAAATATTCGAATCATATTTTTTAAAATATTAAGTTTTTAAATCAATTGAAAGCAAAAGGTTAACACTTAATTAATTAATAATCTAAATTGCGCATAATTAATATAAAGTTATTGATGAGGTAAATCTAAAAAATAATTCTAGAAAATTAATAAATCCGGATATTTTTGCATTCAATGCAAAAATAATTCAAATCTACTTTGAAAAAAATGTCACATTATTCAAATGTGCGAGAAAAGATTGATTCAAGGCGAATTCGCTTGCGCAAAGTATTTTAACTATAACAACAAAATTTTGATCCTTTTTGAAAAATTATATTTAAATTTCGAATAAGTCACCCATTATTTTTTTAATATTAATAAAATAATGTATCTATTTGAAGATATTTTCTCTCTTGTTCTCATTTTTTTTGTTATTTTATGGGGTTTTAATATAGTTTATTAATAATTTGAACCTGATATAGCTGTTTTAATTGTTTCTTAAAAGTTCGCTGGTTTCCAGTGCTTTATGAAAGCAGACTTTAATGACCCGCCGAACGCGAGAAAAAAAACATTCGATTTTAAAAATTGTTATTTTTTAAAACATCTTTGTGATGTAAGAAAAAAACTAAAATATTACTAAAATTATAGATAAAATAATATAATTGAACGTGCACCTTTGCCAATATTTGCTTTTACAACAAATATATGTATGAAATTAACAAAATTCTGCAAATAACAAATTGCCATTTATTTTTCGATAAATTGTATAACAATAGTATAATGATGTTTGAAACCTTTTTAAGAAAGATAATTTACTAATGAAATTTTATTATAGTCAATAATTAATAAAACTATTCTAAGCCAGCTAGCTTAAAAATAATTAAATAAAAATAAGATTCATAATTATTGAATTTTTACCCCGGCTTCCTAAACATATATAGTTAACATAAATCTAAATGTTTTTTTCGTAATTGAAGAACAATTACATCTCACTCCCCCATTCCAAAAAGCTTCAAAAAATTGCCATATTTTTAAAAGTTGCAAATCTCTTAACAAAATGAGTTAAAAAAGAAGAAAATTGGTCAAGTTTTTTAAATAAAACAAAATGGTCCCCTCCTAAACTTAAGCATAAGGAAAAAAAATATTTTTTTGTTATTTGAATAACAAATGATTATAAAATAATCTCGCATTAATCGTTTTGAAAGTAGCGCCATTATTGCATTAAGCGTTGCATTCATCGTCTTTTTATTTAATAAAAACTCAAGGCCGTATTTTTAATTTTACTTATTTGTTCGTGATGTGTTTTTGGTTACACAAAAGTTCTACTTTGCATAATGTCATTGTAAAGACTCAATTCAGAGGTTAATAGATTCATATTCCGGTAGTTTTTTTTTATGTTTTTTTTTTCAATTTAGCGCTGAACCTTTTATCTTCGACGAAATCGTTTTAAGGATTTACAAATTTTAAAATTTCAAAGTAAATTTATTTTATGCCATCAATTTTTCCGATAATTATTGTTTTGATCAACCAATGGAAGTTTTCAAACAAAGTTTTTTGCGCCTCCATAATTGGTGCCACAATTTTAACTTAATAAGTAAATTATTATTTTCTGTTAATGCCAAGTTAATTTTGTTCATTTATATAATTTTAGCTAAATTTTTGTTTGTTTGCTAATAAAAAAAAATAACATAGCTTCTTAGTTTACTCCGTTTTTGCCGTCGTCATCCTCTTTACTTACTTGCATAACTCCCATGAAGATTCCTTGAATTGTCGTACTCATCCGAATTGCCACAATTGTACTCCGCCTATTGGATAGTAGAATACTTACAGTCCAAAGCATAAGTCCTTAGGCGCTCTTTTGATGGATTCAATTTCTTTTAGTTTATCCCATTAATACGTGAGTACAAAAAGTTGATTTATCTTTCTATTTTTAAGGGTAATTTAATAGAAACATTTTTACTTTTTTTAATTTTTGAATCTCAAAATTATTTATTTTAAGAATAATTTATGACTTCAATTAATTAAGCAAATTTGAAAATCTCATTATGGTGTAAACAGTTCATTTTTCATTTCTGTTAACTTTCAATTTTTAATTTACTATATTTTAATTTAAGGTTATTTTTAACAACTTTATTATGCTAAATAAATGTTTTTATGATCGCATATTTGAATTATATAGATATTGTTCTATAAATTTCCGTCCCACACTACCTTGGCTGTTATTGTGTTTTTATTGTTTTCTTAATAGTTTCTGCATAATATATCACACTGACTTAGATATGTCTGGTCTAGCTTTAGGATTTAATTATTTAAATAGTTTTATTTTTAAGATTTTCAATGGTACCTTCGCGACCTATTTCGGTTAGAATACTTCATTTAATTGCTTTGCTATGCTGCGTTTCTTTTTAAAATATTTTGCACATTTTAATTTTATATTTATTGTTTGTTTAATTTTTTCATTTATCAAATGCCGCTTTGACTATAAACAACCTTAATTGTAAAAGTTGCTTAGTTTTTTAGTGTTCTGCTGCAACAGCTTTGTTTTAGCAAAATAATAATAAAAACAAATAACTTCCAGTAGTTATTTAAGCGATTAAACAACAAATTTGTTGTCTTAATCTTTTTTTAATTGTAAGCACTTTAATACTTTATAACTTGTAAATTGCAATTTAAATTATTTGTGTTATTATTTTTGGGCCACTGCCCTGAGCCGCGCTTCAAACCCTCCGTCTACCCTGCCAAGCCTCGTGAGGAGCACCGCTCGGCGCCGCAATAATCTACCCCATTGCTTTGAGATTGACACATTAATAAACGCTGAACCTAATTATTTTATGGGGATTTTGTTACAATTACTACTTTTATTTGTGTATATTTAATTTCACAATTTGGGCAATAAATTATAACATCCAAAGCTAATTTGTTTTTTTTTGTTTTTTTTGTGGTTTTTTTTTTTGCTTTATTCTTTCAAATTTTAAAGTGCATTTTTGGGAAAACACAAATCTGTGTTCAAAAATGTGTTTTTTTGACTTCTTATGTTTTTTTTAATAAATTGCATTGTATTTTTAATTATAAATTTGTTTATTAACGGTTTGTATTTAGCAAGGAATCATTTAAGTAGAAAACGCACGGATTATTTTATAAAAACTTTGAAAGACATTGTAACACCAAAAAGAGATTAACTTAAAATAATTTAAATAAAACACAACACGCACAGGCTTTTAAAGCTTATAAGTTAATAAAGGCCAAAAAAAAAGAAAAAAATATTTGAATTAAAACCATATTCATATTTAAACAAATATATGATATAAAAAAATACTTGTTTAGTTAAAATTAACGAAAATCCAAATCATCTCGAGTCTTGTTGGCGGGTCGGGTACTCGACAATTGAACAGCAATCCGACAACCGAAAAGAGATCAAACGACAAGGGTATAACACCGTATAAAATTTTAATAAATCATATTACACAAAAAATAAACGAATAAATTTAATTAAATTCAGCGATCGTGTTAATTAACATGATGTTGAATAAATGCATTTCTAAAATTAAAAATTATTCCACAGCGAAAATTGATAAGCAAAATAATGAAATTTTTATATTATCAAAAAATATATACAAAATTTAAAAAAAAAAAATGTAACACAAGAAATATTAATAAATTATAAGTTTAGAAATAAAACGAAAAGCCAAATCATCTTAAGTTTTGTTGGCGGGTCACGAACTCGACAGCACCCTAGACACGCCGCTTGGACAAATCAGCCGATTAACAGACGAGCCCGATCAAAAATTACAAATTCTAATTTTTTTTAATTAAAAATGCGCGCAAAAAAGAATAGATTCAAGAATTTTTGAAATAAAATTTTTAACGGTTGTCGTTTTTGCGGCCATCGCATGATTTATTTTTTTAATCAAAAATTGGCAGTGCCAGACCTTTCAAAGCAATGACAGAAGAAGTTGCTTATTTTTAAATTTGGTAATAAGTAAATTTTTAATTGCTTTAGGCGCCTACTTTGAAAAAGAGCTTTTCAATTTATGTTAATTAAAATTTGGAGTTTCGTGGTTGTTAAATGTTATAAAAGATATGAGCAGCTCTATTTTAATTGTAATTTCAACAATATTTCACGTATATTTCGAAAAGTCGCTTTGCGAAACCGTGAAAATTGATGATTGATTTTTGTGATTATACATTTTCTTGCTCTGCGGATTTGATGTGGCTGCTATTATTTTATTGCCCCTGATTGTTTTATTTTAATATATAAATTATTAGGAAATTTAAACAAAAATATTTTGAATTTTATTTGAAGTAAAAGTTTTTATTACTATTCATGTAATAAACGCTAACCTAAAAGATTTTATCGTTTAATTCATATCTTGCGTTTGAGATTAAAATTTTTATTTCAATTTTTAAAATTTAGGCTACTTCTTGAATGATTATTTAAATTTTTTGACTACTAGATATCTGAAATTTAAGAAAATTTTATTTTGTCAATAAATCACTTTTTGTGACACTTAATAAATTTAAAGATGTTGTCTATGTTAAGTATGTTGATTAAAATTACTTCGAAAAGTCAATTATTAAGTTTAGTTAACATTTAAAAAACAAATTCTTTGTTTATCATTTTTTGATCTGCTTACGCTGAAGAATACATTGGAGTCGAAGCAAGTACAATTTTATTAGTTATTCTTTGCTTTTTTATTCATATAAATATACAATTTTCTATTTTGAAGTTTTAAAATTAATTTTGTCATTTTGTATTTATGTCAATAATTATTGTACGGTGAATTGGGTGCGCCCTAGGTCTACATAAAAACCACATGTGCCCCACAAAAAGCCTTCGGCTTGGTTTCCAGCGCATTTTTATGCAAATTTTTCATATTGACAAATTTTTTATAGCTTATTGATCATTTAAATTTTTTATCTCAAAGAGATTTATATATTTTTATATTAATTGCATTGGTTTTGTACGTTGGATTTGAATTTTATTATTGAATTTCTATCTTCGCCTAATCACTGCTTATTTTAAATTCGGTAATATTGATTGCCTTTTATTTATTATATTTATTCCGGATGTTCACAGGAGACATATGGTTAAATAAGACTTCGATAAAAAATTTGCAATCGTCCCATATTTTAGCCATTTTTGGGTGAAAGGGAACATATTTCCAGTCGGTTTGCTTGCATATCTTTTATATAAATGCAACCTATTTTTTCTCGGAATTTTTGAGTAAGATTTAATAGGGAGGTTTGATTTTTTATTTGTAATGTTGCCGATACGTTTATTTGGATATTAGTTTGATATTTCAGTAATTTCTCGAATCAATCATCATAGGTAAAATATGTTTGTCCAGTCGGACCCGAATTTATTTCCAAGAGATTGGCTTGTGCTTCTGGGTTGGTACTTGGAGCAAGAAAAGGATGTTCTAGTTCTCTTTTTTTTGGTGGCCCTATATTCTGCTTCAAGCTTCCGTTTTTATATTTATTTGTATCGCTTTTTATTTTAAAAAGACTTGGAATTTGAGCAATCAACTAGCTTTTATTTGCATAACAATTTTGTTTTCGTTTTTTGAGTAAGTAATTTTGTAATTTAATTATTTTTTAATACAAATTATAATAGTAAATATAGAAAATAATATCCAAAATTAAATGGATATTTTAAAAACAAGAATTTAATCACCTAAATATAGCTCCAGGCGTTGCCATTCATCATCGCATAAAATAGAAAAAGTTTCATATTTTTGGAAAATGCTTTTATTCTTTTGATCAATATTTTTTATTAACCTTTACTAACAAATTTTATGAAGCCCCACTTTTTCTTTTCTTAAATTTCATTATTGTAAAATCTTCCGTACCTTTTGATGATTTTTACTCATTATTTTATTATTTACAACGAAAAGGCAATCGGATTAATGCTTTGACCTTTTTGTGAAAATGATTAGTGACCATACGAGAGACAAAAATGATCGGCCACCAAGTTGGTGCCCCCGTGGGTGAACGAAATTACAATTATTTATTCATTTGTGATAATGTGTTATTTTAGCTCTTTTTTTTACTAATTTTTTCTTAGAATTAAAGTTTTTTTGCATAATGACAAGACTTCAAAGCATACCTACCTATTCGCATATTTTTACAAATATTCTTAAAAATGCATTTTCAGTCATTTTGATCCCAAGGTAACTACCAAACAATCATAATTGAATAGAAAATGATGGACGCTCACAAAACTTTGCACAAAAAATGGATGAATATTTAAGTGAACGAATGAACGGCGACTAAAAAAGGACGACCACCATCACATTTTATTAATTGGCGTAGAGATCGCAGACTCATAAATCTGTCTCTTATACACATCTAGATGTGTATAAGAGACAGATCTATACTTTTGTTCAGTGGGCCGAATGCACGCAACTGGCGAGGGGGGGGGGGTATGATTGGGGTTATGATTGGCATTCCACATATGGAGGGAATATTGTTTTAAAAAGTAATTAATCAATAATGGGGGTCGGGAATTTTTTATTTTGCAATTTTATTTAACCTAAAAATGAAATAAAACGATTTACACAATTAATGATTTCGCTATTAAAATTCCAAAATTTTACCACACGGCAATATTAAGGACATTTTGAATTTAAAAACGACTTAAATTTTAAGAACGAAGGTAGCTTTTCAAGGACTGTCCTTGCCATTCACTCACTGTGTTTCTTAAAATCGGATAAATACTTTATATTTAAATTCTTTAAACTATTCCTAAAGAAATATATAATTTAGCTTACAACAACAAAACATTACGTTATCAGCCCAATCTGTCTATTGCAAATGCAATCCTTGGCTAATGTACACTACTTTGACAATCTTTAGCTCAGGAAAACAAAAAAAAGAGCTACTACAATTAATTTTGATATCCATTGTGATATTGGAAAAATATAATCAATTTATTTTTTGAGCTTTTTATTATTAACTTATTCGGTTTTTTATTATGTTTTAGCATTATCAAAGGTCTTTTACGCTAATTTTTTAGATTTTACAAGCTTTGACTGAAACTTGTCTATTCGAATTTTTTGTAATCATTTCTTAACCAATTTAATTTATTTTTAGTTATTTTTTGTGTACATATGTTATTGGTAAAACGTTTATTTTTAGAAGATATTTTATGTAAATGTTTTTTGTTAGAAGGCGCTCTTCACATTTAAAATAAATAAATATTGGGAATTAATATTGTTAAAAATAATTTTTTTTTATAATTTTGTATAATTCAAATTGATGGTGCTTTTGCGGTTACATAGGTATTTTATTTTTGAGTTTTTATTATTATCTTATTTAGTTTTGTTTTTTAGCATATCAAATTATTTTATTTATTTTAGTTAACCTTAAATTTCAAAAAAGCCAAAACTATAAGATCCGTTGTGCACGGATTCAAAATTTTCTATATAATAAATAACGTCCAGATGTGCAGCTCGTATAAGGTGTGGACCACGCTAACATTCTAATTTAAGTAGAATTAGCCATTCTTTTAATAGAACGGCACGCCAAATTTTATGCTCTCAATTTATTTGTGATAAAAATGATTACTATGTAATTTATTTTACTTTTATAATATTAACAATTTAATTTTTGGTAATATTTGTTATTAACGCATAGTTTTCCGCATTTCGAAATTGCGCTGTGGTTAAAACTTAATGCATTTATTGAAGCAATCTTTTATATATTAATTAATGTAAATGTAAGCAACATTGTAATTGCGGCCTCAATGTGTAAATCACAGTACAGTTTTAATCATTGAAAACAGTTCGGTTATTTAATTTGCTGCTTGGTTTTAATTATGAAAGGTTAATATGCGCTTTTCTTGAAAAGTACGCCGTAAGACTGGACATCCTTTTTTTGCCATCATGCCAAAGTATATATTATGAATATTGATATGTTAATTGTAATAAGATTCATTTAAGCTCAATTATAAATTAAATATGATGACAGTTTTTTGTGGTCTTTAAGACGCCAAATGTAGTATAATCATTTTATCCAGATTTTTTAACCCGATTCAATCTCGCCATCTCTAAGTCGAGAAATGGAATTATATCCCTTCAGCAACTAAGATTTCGATTTTGATAGAACCTCTAACTGTATTAATGTTTTCAATATCACAAATTAAATTATTAACTTTGTAGAAAGAATTTACAGATTTTGGGGATTAAAATTGGCATTTCACTTTCTTTACAAATTAAATAATGTTAATCCCTTGTAACAAAGTGCATTATTAACTGGAATATTAATCCTTTTTTAACAAAGTGCATTATTAACTGGCGAATTTTCAGTATTTTCTATATTAATTTTTCTATAATTGAATTTAGTTTTATAAATGTACTTTTAAAGAATCTAATTTTCATACTTACATGCTATGAATATTATATTTAATTTTAATATTTTCCATTTACATTGTGTGACTTTAACTCGGTTTTATTATTTTTATTAAATTATTCCGATTCCTTTTTATTTTGACAAATTAAAAAAGAAAAATTAAATTGAACTATTTAAAGTTATTCGAAATGAATTATCATAAATAAAAATTGACGAAAAACTTTAAATAAAGTACAATGAGTGCCGCAGAAAAAATAAAAAGTTTGTAAGGAACACATGCTTAATAAAATTACAATTAAGCCAAAAAAAAATTAAACTGATCATACATTTATTGTAAATATTTAAAACAAACCACCAATTTAATAAATAAGTGCACCAAAAAACTCGGGGAGACATTTTAAGCTCAGAAAATAAACTGTAAAAAATTATTGATTAATATGCATTTGAAAATGCCATACTTAAAGAAAGTAATATATTACAAAGCATTTTTTAAACCTATGTGAAATTTAAACCAATTTACCAGTGAACCAAAAAAAAACTATTGCAAAATTAAAAAATAGTCTCAAAACATTAATATTACAAGAATACAACACCCTTGTTTGCGAGTCTCATGCAGAGCAGATGAACAATCAACTTGGCAAAGGTGTGACAACAACAGAAGAATAAGACAAAGAATAGTAGCGAAATAATTTTTTAATTCCAAAAATCATGTCAACAAACTAAATGCAAACTTTGCAAATTCGTATCTATCTAGGCTATTTATGGTTACAAACTTTTTTCGGTTATCAAATCTTCAAATCTGTCCAACAAAATGAAAATAAAAAAGTAAACAATGTTGAGTTCAAGATTTTTGAAAACCCGTACTCACGGTTTACCGATTTTTGGTTTAAAAAATACACCCCTGATGGAATTTTTAAGGTATTTATTGAGAAATAAAAATGTTTTCAGACGTTTGCCACAAAATTTTTTCATTTTAAATTAAGGTTGCACGAATTTATTTTATTTGAATAAATGAGGCATTAAATGTGTTAATAATAAATTTCATAAAATTATAGTATTCGAAAGTGGAAATTGGTCTGCCTACGAATTGACAAAAAGATTTAACATTAAATATAAAATCACAAGGCCGAATTTAATTTAAAACATTTCGAATAAAATTTATTAAAGTAAAAATAAATGTATTCTGCATAAAAGTAAAAATGATTGCTGCACAAAAAACTATATATCTTGACAAAATTAAACACAAATAATCATTAAATTTTTGCTAGGTTATACCTACAGGAATGGGAAGAATGCATCGAGCTCAGGATGGTTGTATCAATAGGTTATCAAACGGGTAATTAAGTGAATAATAAGTTTTCTAATAATTCAAAAATATAACATTAAATCAAATTAAGAATAAAACCATTGAATTGCAGTTGTAATTTGCAATTAAACAATAAATTACGGCCATTAAAAACACATATTGACTTTTGCATAAATAAATATATAATGCAAAAGGCATCTTCTCTATAAAACCCCAATAAACGATAATATTATACTCATTAGATATTGTGCAAAAATCTTGTTATTTAAATAAGCAGCTCTGAATGAGGTGTTTATTTTATTTTAAGTCAGAAATTTTGTGCAAAAATGAATTCTTATAGAATTTGAGTGCTCATTCGTCACAAACAGACCGACAAACCAATTCAATACATCGATTTTTACGGGGGATGGCGGCTGTCTCTTATACACATCTAGATGTGTATAAGAGACAGGTTCACAGCATCTTTCTTTAGTCAATGGTCAATTGCCTCCTGCAACCAACGCAATCAATTGTTTTTGCGTCTCATTTCTTTAATTTTAGTCAGTAAAAGCAAAAAATCAAGCAAAATTTGTAGTTTTTGGACCGATTTTTCTTAACAAATTCAATCAAAAAACACAAAATTTGACCACTAAATTGATTTTGGAGAAAATTTTCTTCGGGAAAATTCTTTAAGAAAAATGTAATAAAACCCAAAAATTCAACCCTAACTTTTTCCGAAAAAATTCCTTAAGAAAATGCAATAAAACCCAAAAATGCAACCCCTAAAGATTGAACTTTTCAAATTTTCAAAAAACGCACCCTTAAAGATTGACTTTTTTCGAATTAGCCCCCCCCCCCGAAAAAAAATCCTGTAGAGAGAGCGAGATTATTAGAGGGGGCGGCATTATTTCTCAATCCCTTTTTATGAAATTTCTTCAATCTCAAGCCCAACCTTCGTTTCTTACCCAAAAAATGCACTTTTAAAAATAATAATATTATAGTTTGACATTTCAAACTTCAAAAAACGCTTAAGAAATTCCAAAAACAAACCGGATAAAACCAAAAATGATACACTGCACTGTTAAGAAATAGATAAACATATTACTGTTTGTAATTGAAACAGAATTTAAATAAGTGTTAACAAAATTATTATTAATTTTAATGCCTATAAAACAAAAATGAAAAATGGCATGCCATCCAAAAATTTTATACTTTAATTTATCATTAATATTTGCAACATTATCCAATTGTTTATATTTTAGATATTTGCCCCATCCCATTTTTATTACTAAAATGAATAATACCAAAAACTTGAATAATGAAAAATGAAGATTATAAAAGAAGAATCTATACAGTTATAAGCAATCAACGCTGCTAACAAATTTATTGTACAAGTTCAACAGGCAAACATACGTTGAAAATTGAGATTAAAAAGTAAAATAGTTTATTTAGTTTAAACCAATTCATAATTTACAAATTATATTAAGTATAAATGCATATAAAAAATCCCTTGTTGAAAATAAATTACCAACAATTCATCAACTAATAAACATAGACTCAAGTATGATTTATGCATTAAATTATTATTCGTTCATAGTATTGAAATTATTAAATTAAAATATATATGAAATGTATTATTCGCAATGAAGAAGAGCGAGGGCTTGGGCGCCAGCCATGTTATTATCCAGGCGTTGTGGCCGTCGGATGTGAGGAGGCTGTGGAGATGGTTCAATTCATTATTTGTTTGGTTTTTGTATATGCATACATTTTCTAAAAATATAAAGGCTTTTAAATAAAAAATGTATTTGTATTTATTTGATAAAAATGATTGGATTGAAAAAAGCGCTAAAAAATTCTAAAATAATAATCTGCGACAAATGATGTAAGAACTTATGGCAAATGCAAAAAAAAAAAATTGAATTTTATAAAACTGTAAAATCGCAAAATTAAAAATAATTTAAAAAGGTATTAATTTGAAAAAAATTTTTTACATAACGCCTTAAAAATCATTTATTGCAATTAATCTTAAAATTAAATAAAACATTAAATTAATATAGCAGGTGAACAAAGAAACAAATTTAACGTTGCTTTAATTTCACTTAATAAATTGACAATAAATTGAATGATGACTAGGGCCACTAATTATATGGAAATCATATTTTTTTGCGCACTCGGAACAGCGAATAAATACGGTACCCCGCAATTCGGCGCGCACGATTCGGCGCGCACGACTCGGCGCGCACGATTCGGCGCGGCACGATTGGGCGCCGACAAGTTTTTCGTTATAACTTTGTTCAAAGTCAACCAAACCAAACATTCTTGATCATACAAAAGCTCTCAGTATGCTGAACCTTTGATCAAGCTAAAGCTAACCGATTCGTCTTTTCAAAAAAAGGTTATAGGTTTAAAACCTGTGAAAATTGCCATTTTTGTCGTGGTCCGTCATAACTTTCTTTGTTTAAGTCGAATCGCTTAGCTTTTGCCTTTGTAAGCTTCTACTTATTACATGCTTTCGAATGATACCAAGAATGTTTGGTTTGGTTGACTTTGAACAAAGTTATAACGAAAAACTTGACGGCGCCGAATCGTGCCGCGCCGAATCGTGCGCGCCGAGTCGTGCGCGCCAAATCGTGGTGCTCCGAATAAATACCATAATGATGTTTTTAGCTTTGTTTGGAGCTTCTAGAGCCCATTTTTAATCCATATTTTCCATATTTTGCCATTTTTCAAAAATTCCTTAACAAAAATGCAATAAAAACAAAAAATGCACCCCTCAGGGATCGACTTTTTCAAAATGTCAAAAAATGCACGCCCTAAAAATTGACTTTTTTAAAACAAAAAATTCTGCCACCAAAAAATAAAATTTTAAAATTCTGCTAATTTTCAAAAATTTTCTCTGAAATGCCGTTAATTTGCTTTGCATACAAACATTTTTTTTTGGGTCTGAAATTTTTTGAATCCCGAAAGTATGCTTTTGTAATTTTTTTAAAGCCGCAGTTGACCCCAAATTATATTTAAATTACATATTTATTCTTGTCTTAATCAAGAACAAAACTTTCAATGCGTAATTAAAATTTAAAAAAAGTACAAAATGGCATTAAATAGCTAAAAAATAAAACATTTAATAAAAATATGCGTTACGACTAGTAAAGCTTTGAATTTAATGTAATAAAATTATTTAAAATTTGAATTAGTATAACAAAAATTTGCTAGCAAAAAATAAAATAAAATCATGCATATATTGATTTAAATAATATTATTGCTTATGAAATAGTTTCATTTTTCAAAATTTATAGTCGTGGAATAATTAAGCATAGCAAATTTCAATAAACAAATATATTTTAACGGCGGAATACTTCAGAAGCAATTTAAAAATTAACAAATCATCTTTTAAATTGTCATTATGCCCAGACGACTTGAACAAATTTGTTAGCGGAATCAAAGACTCATCATTCTAAACAAATAAACAATATTTATGCACAATTGGACTTCCGAAATTGTGAAATAACCACGATTGCAGCATTTACAGCTATCTGCTATTTTCAAAAACACAAATATTTAATTCAAAAAAATTTAAACAAAAATATTGTCATCAAAAGATTTGTTGAAATATTTTTTACATAATTTAATAAGGTTTATTATGTAACTGACTGGCACACAACGGGAACATCTTGATCAGACTTGAATCTTAATAACAATACAATATTTTATCTGTTTTAATTCTAATTCAATTTTAATTCAATTGTTTGAAACAAAATTCTTTAATTTGGAGAGTGGGTATCGTTTTGGTCCCACCGTTTTGGTCCCGCCGTTTTGGTCCCGCCGTTTTGGTCCCGATCAGTTTGGTCCCGCCCGTTTTGGTCCCGGGTACGTTTTGGTCCCAAATATTTTTCACATAAACAA
>MEIZ01000079.1:323415-344030 GCA_001723225.1 Globodera ellingtonae | reverse complement strand
AAACTTTACATCATTTTTTCTGAAAAGTAAAAGGTGTGATCCTCTAGACGACTTATAATCTGTTGTATAATATTGTTAGCAGTAATTGTGTGATATTTGGCAGTCCGGATTTATCGGAAACAAGTTGTTTARGTGAAAAATATTTGGGACCAAAACGTACCCGGGACCAAAACGGGCGGGACCAAACTGATCGGGACCAAAACGGCGGGACCAAAACGGTGGGACCAAAACGGCGGGACCAAAACGTACCTTTCCCTAATTTGGATGGTAAATTGCAAATGAAGGCGGCCTGTGCCTACGCCACATTCTTACTCCTCCGCGACATCATACTGCTCTGTCTATTCGCGTATCTACTCGATTAATTAAATTAAATATTATTCAACTACAACTAAAGTATATTAATTTCTTAGGCACAAAATTGCACAGGCAAAATTGATTTGAAACAATTAAACGGGGCTGTTTATATTAGCTCAATTAATATTGCAAAAAGCAAAGCAAAAGAACGGTAATGCTATCAAAATTGGCATTATTACAATGAATGCCTGACACAATTAAATTTTATTATATTTTAAATTCAATTCAAAAAAAAGTTAAAGTAATAATTTATTATAAACAAAAAAATTTACAAATGGCCCTAATTATACTAAAATATTTTTCTAAAAAATCGATTGCATATGAATAATTTAAACATGAAAAACTTCAATTATTGAAGGTTATTTTTCAACGACAACACGGGATTTTTTTAAACAATCGAACTAAATCTAAAACGCCATAGAAGCATTACAAAAATTTTATAATTTTTGATTTGCATATTGTATTGCAAAAAATGATGCGATATTACAATTCAAATCAATAATTTTAGTTTTAAAATGTATTTTTATATTTTCTTTGTATTTACCAGTTATCGACAACATTGAATGCTTATTATTTTTGTCGGACCAACAATCAGCGGTAATCGACAAACTTTCGGCAAATGCAACCTCTTTTTTTACGCGCACCATCATTTTCTCATACAAATCTGTCAGCACATTCCTTGTGAAATGTTGATGACTTCTAGAATTGCAAAATCTATAATTTTTTAATGTTTAAAGTTACTTTATTTTGTAAGATGGCGCAAGAATTGAAAGAAGTCTTCTAAACCCAACGCTTTCCACAAACAAAATGGCATCAGATCGGTACAAATCAGTTGGGAAATCGTTTCATCAATCAGTTTTGTCATATCCCCTCAGGGTCCCATTTTTCTGTTAAAAAAAGTCTCTAACAAAAGGCTTATGTTTTTTGTTTTTAGCCTGAAATAAATAAACATATAACACAAGGATGCTATTTTTAGACTGACTAGTTTCTGCAGCATTGTATTGGCGAGGTATGCACAACAAATAGCCTTAACAAAGCAACACAAAATTTAAAAAATTACTATATACTTTTTTTGATTTTATTCTTAAACAATTTAAATTCAGGTTTTAGGTTTGGCTTCTCATTCGTGTTATTGTATAACATAAAATGCCTTTTGACCGAGTAAATTAATTTTTTAACAAATCTTCTGTATTTGTATTAATTTGTTTCAAAGATTTTTATTTAATATATTTTTTAAATAAAAAATAAATAAGTAATGTATTTTTACATTATTCTCCGTTTTCGTTTTTAACTATCGTTTGTTACCAAATTTTATTTTGCATAAATTTATCTATAATTTTATTTGTTGTATGTCTTTAATTATATTTATTTTAAATAATTTATTATGTTTATTAAAATATTATTTATGAAAAAATACTAACAACATTGTTTGCGTTTGTGTAAACGGGTAACAAACATATGTAATAGATATATTGTGCTGGCTAAGTTAAGAATTTTATAGGCATATTTTTCATTGTATGCAAATGTTGTTTCTAACAATTAATTGAAATTGTGGATTGATGCAACGCCGTCGACCCGGTAAATATTATCGTCGTTTCCATGCGTTAGAACACACACAATTGCGCTGTAAGCATTTTCGCGGCGAATTTGAGCAATGGGACTTTTCTTTCGGCCCTTTCGGAAAGTATTAATGCGTGATTAAATGTGTGCCATATAAAAAGTTAAAATCCGAATGTTTAGAGAATGAGAATTTTTGTTTAATTAAATTTTTCAAAATTAGTTTTGGATATTTATTTTTTTTCATAAACAGCTGCTAAAGAATTTATTTATATTAATTTTTTAATTATTTTATTTACACAGTACGCTTTTTGGATGAACCAAAATTTGCTTCTTGGAATAGCCGTTCATTAAACTTCAATAATTTTAACAAATCAAACGTCACAAAAATGGTGTACGTGCTCGAATAGGTCGCTCTCCAGCAGATATCCCTATACTTAAAAAACACTTCAAAATTTATTGCTGGTTTATTATTTCTGTATGGATTTACTTATTTATGAATATCCGGTTTAAGATTAATTGCTTGTTTAATTGAAACATAGCTAAAAAGTTTTATTTGGTATTATTTTTGCATCACATCGGCGAAGATCAAAATATTCAATAGTTGCATTTTTTAAATACCAAACAAATGAGTATGGCCCGATCGTCTCAAGCAACCGTAACTCAATAGAGTTTACCGGTAGTTGCTTTGTTGAAGCTCCTCATGTGTATAGCAAGTGATGCACTTGTTTGTGCTCGTTTCGAAGAAAATATATCTTCTTTGCTGTTTGCGTATTTTTGATTAATCATGATTATTTCTCCTTGACAATTTCTATATTCATTTATTTATTGTTAATTATTTGATATCTTCCTCTCTTTAGCGATTCGTTATTTATTTTTATTTTTCATTATAGGGTTGCTCTTAATAAGTTTTTTTGGTTTAGTTTTCGCGGGGATGCGACTATTTTTGTTTTATATTGACACAGGTATATCAAATTTTATTATATCTTAGATTAGTAAAAAGACGTTAATTATTAAGATCGTTGATATTTTTCCTTTTGATTTTTTTTTAAATTTTGATAAGTAACTTTTAATATTTGTCATCTTTTTTATATTTTAATTAAATTATTTTATTTTTTATTTTATTTTATTTTAAATTTTACTTTATAATTTTGGTTCAAATAGTTCGAGGCGGTTCCGTGGATGCCTTTACGTCTTGTTGAAAATGAGCAGAAAGCTATTAATATGTTTTTTGTTGTGTTTATTTTACCAAAGCCACAGTTTTAAGTAAAAGATTAATATTTTCAAGAACGAAAAATGCCTGAAATTTATAATTTCTTATGTTAACAAAAATTAATAATTTCTTGTTTTAATAAGTAATCAAGTTAAGTTTCAATTTTACTATTTAAAAGTTTAGCATGAGCGCTGTATGCTTATTGTACGACGAATTCGTTTGGATAATCTTTGTAATATAATTGTCAAGGGAGACTGCCGTCAAAAAGCATTGAAATCTGAATAATTAAAATTATTTACTTTTAATAATTCCATTTTGATAAAAAGATTATTTTTGATCTTAACGCCTATGGTAACCAGGCCACGCGGGCTGCGAGCGCCGAACCAGCCCCGCGTACACTAATAAATCAAATATTTCAAATTTCCTAACCCTTTGGGCATTAGTTCGCAATTTTAATTCAACGACGTGTTCGATTTTTATTTGTTCATCTTGTTGAGTTTCATTCAATTTGAGGTTTGGCTTATTTTGATTCATTCTTTTTTATTTAAAATACGATGATTTGTTATTGGTTTTTTACCTTTTTCAAGGTCATTTTAGGGTTTTCTTTATTATCTGAAACTGTATAATAAAATTTAATTGTTTTTTGGTTGGAAACTCGCGTAGTTTAATTTAACAATCTAATTATTGCCATTGCTGCTTGCATCGGCTATTTAACAAATGTGCTAATATTTTTATATGTTTTACATAATAGCAACATGAATGATTTTTATTAACCAATTTGCTATTTATAAGGCCTAACTTTGCTTTTATTGTGTTGTCCGTACTAAATTATTGACCAAAATAAGTAATTAATAATTATATTCTTTTTATTGTTTATTTGATTCATTTATGTAGAGTTGTTGATAAATTGTAATAATGGCGTTATGAATTTTATGAACTAGGATAATAGTACACTGGGCTAAAAACGTTATTAGATCAAAATTAATTATTTTCTATTATTTTTTTGCGGTTTTAATTTCTATTAGTTTAAACTAGGGTTGGACGGGACCGGGACTTTTGGGAAAAACCGGGACCGGGACTTGCCGGGACCAGAAAAACCGGGACCGGGACCGGGACCAAGATTTTCAACCGGGACCGGGACCGGGACCGGGACCAACCGGGACTTTTCAAGGGAAAAATTTTTTGTAATGTTCAATGGTAAAACAAAAAATTTTTTTGTTATTCAAAAAATCTTCCTCATTGTCTTTAACTTCAATTTTATCGTTATCATTTTTTGAGATTTACTTTTAGGGAGGGTGTGGGTCGGCGGTGCCGATAGGCGCCGCCGAGAAAAATTTTGAAATTTTGACTAATTTTGTTAAAGAATTTCATCAAAATTTTAGCAAAATTATGTATTTTGCTTCGAAATTTAGAGAAAAAAACTGGATTACGTAAGAGTGAAGGATAACCGGCGGTGCCGACAGGCGCCGCCAAAGAAATTTTTACAAAAATTGGCAATCTTTGTTAAGGAAATTGAAGCAAAAATTCAGAAAGATGTGATGAATTTATTTCAAAATTCTTGTATCTATTCTTTTTTTTTTGATTTAGCTCGCAATTTAATTAAAAAATATTTAAAAGTTATTAAAATATTTTTATTATTAGGGGAAGAAAATTATGTGAATAGAGGAAAAAGGATAAATAAATGATTGTACTCAAGCGGACTCGAACCCGACAGAACATTTGACTTGCCGGAAGACAAAACACTGAGACACCGAGTTCTCTTGGGAGTCCCTTGTAAAAAAGATTGAAATTGTCGCTCGATGATGCCATCATTAGGGGTGTAAATTTAGTCCCGGTCCCGACTCGGGACCACCGACCGGGACCGGGACTTTTAGATTTTAAAAAGTCCCGTCCCGACCGGGACCGGGACCTTAAAAAACCGGGAAATCCCGTCCCGGTCCCGGTCCCGGTACCGGTCCCGTCCAACCCTAGTTTAAACCTACAAACACACTAAAGAATATTAATAGCTTTTATAATTAGTTCTTTACAGCTTTATTAAGAAACACGTTTTCTTGATTCCTTGGTATTTTTAAATGATTTATTGGATAACTTTGGCTTTTCTGAATCTTATACATAGTCTTCCAKYCGGAAATTCCTTATTTGATCATAGTTAAATTTTTTTAATCATCAAGTTGCTTCAATATTTTTGATCTTTAAGAGCCCCGGGTTTTTGAGGGCCGGGCGGGAATAGTTTGAAGATTTTTGTACTTTCTGCATTTTTCGGCTTATTTGAAAAAAAATATTATTAAGACTTTGTTACTATACACTGTTTTATTTTATGCAATTCATTACTAATTCACGGGTTTTGCGATTGTTTTAAGTTAAACAATTTTGTTTCAATCTGTTACTTGCGTTTTAAAATAATTTAATTGTTCAATCATTAATTATTTAAAATCAATTGCTGGTGTTTTTATTTTAATAAAATTAAATTTTTACATTTAAATTTACGTTAGCGCCGAGATTATGATAAAATATTAATCACAGTAAAAGTCTATCCACTTGTTAAAACTTTCTTCATTGTGGGTTTTTGGGCAAAATTTCGTTCTCAGCTTAACGAGAGGAATCGATTGGTAGTTCTGAACCAGTCCCACAATTCGAGCCAATTTTTAAAGACCATTTTACCTTCAAAGTGATGTCGCTGCCGTGCAAATTCGCGTCATCGAGGAGGTTGTTCAGTCGTTCATCGTCGTCGAAGGTGGAGCCTTCCTCCCATGCTTCTCTCATGATGCATTTAAAAAAAAAAAATTTGGACTAAATTCTTTATATCATTTGTTTAATAAAAAGAATTTTTGTATTCATGTGTGGTAGAGGCATGCCAATATTAATTCCATTACCTCTCTTTTGCTTTGCTTTTTGCAATATTAATTGTGCTAATATATGAATAGCCCCGTTTAATTTCAATTTTGGCCGTGCAATTTTTGTGCCAAGGAAATTAATAACTTAGTTATATTTGAATATCTTTTTTATATTTAATTTAATTAACTTTGATAATCTTATCTTGAGATGTTATATTTTTAAATCCGTCAATCCATATTTTAGTATGTCAATCAGTCTTTAAATTGCGATATGGAACCCTTGCCGATAGGTCTGTTCCATAAACTCTAAGTGTGATCCCACTTAAGTTTCTGTTGTTTTAAGTCAGCATTGACACTGTCACGGAGAATACACTTCCAATTGTCCAAATCAATTTTAATATGGGAGTTTACTGTCATTATTATGTTTTAAGATGTTTTTATTGTAATTAAATTTTGTATTAGTGTTATACAATGCGAAGATTTACTATTATTTATGCAATTCTTTACTAATTCAATCGATTTGCGATTGACCATCCAAGTTAACAATTTTTTTCAATCTACTTGCGTTTTAAAATGATTGTAGTTGTTATCATCATTAACAATTGCTGGTGAATAAATAGTCTGATTCATGTCTTTTTTAGCATTATAATTGCGTTTACTTATCACATTTTTATTTTAAAAATTTTTTTTACTTTTTAAATTTTACGTTGAGCGTCGAGATTTATAAAATGTTGAATAAAAATTAATTGTTTTATTGCTTTAATTTTTTTGTTAATAATATTCAGAATATCATTATAATTCTATTATAAAATATTGTAGATAACACGGCAAATTATCAAATTATATACCTATTTTTTATGTTTGGATTTTTGTATTTCTGCTTAATTTAACGACAAGCATTATAAAGATTTTTTTAATTCGAAATGGGGATTCGATAATTTTTTACAAATTGATTAATTTATTTTTTAATTTACTTGAAGATGTTATTTATTCCGAAATTATATAAGAGCTTTTTTATGTTACAATTAAATTTGTTTTGTATTATTTGAATAGTTGACTTTTTTCAAAGGTTAATTTCAAAAAAATTAGGCTTTTTTTTGTTTTTAAATTTTAGTCGTCGTAAACGTTGTTTTAATTTTTATATTTTAAGGTATTAAAACAGTTGCGCAACTTTGATACCATTATTTATATTTTTACTTTGATGAATTTTGCTGATAGGCTCTTAAGTGTGGCGGCATTGATTGATTTGATCTGGTTTTTTAAAATATTTTTTTATGAAGCAGTTTTTTGATTTGGGACTAACTCCTCTCCTTTTCTTCTTATTTTAGTTTTTTTAGATTCACGATGAAACATTGCTCGTCCTTGAAGAAGAGAGCCGTCTGGCTGAAGTAGCACTGCTCGGTGAGTGGAGCTGAATAGGCCCGGCCTCCACATTTATCGTTTATAGGCGTCTCGAAGTCAATTTATAAATATTTTTATTTTAATGTCGTTTTATGAATAATTAGCTATTGGAGAAGGCACATTCATGAATGAAGATGAGATAATGGTTGTTTTAACTAACATTTTAGTTGAAGAATAATTATTCAGTCTATTTTAAATCTTTTTTCTTGCTACCTTAGATTTTCACATAACGCAATTTGATATTTAAATTTTCAGATTTAAAACAGGCATACGTATTCTCCTCTTAAAATAATAAATCTATAAATAATTTATTCTTATAGCAATTTTCTTATTTATTTGAATATCACTATCATTTATAGTAAATATCCATTATTATGTTTTTCTTATTTATCTTGAATTTTTTTTGGTTCGTTTAAATCGCAACTTATACTTATGCTTATTTCATTATTGATAAATCGCGTCCTCAGATTTATTTTAGAAATTTTATAGATTAAATACTAAATTTCATATTAAAAGCTTTAACACTCTAAAATCCAGAGGCCTGTTTCAGGATTGTTAAATGCAGATAAACTTATTTTTTATGTTTTTGTAAAATAATAAAAATTTTAAATAGGTTTTTTAATTCTTTGATAGATGATTGATTACTTTTTCAACGGCCTCACAAAATGAATTAAATAAGATACAAAAATATCACAAGCTGTTGTCCATTTCTTTAAATTAGAGATCGGAATTTTCAAATGACACGGGCAAGGGCTACGGACAAGGGTTACCGACCTACACGGGCAAGGGCTACACGGGCTAAAACCCCGTGTACCCCGTGACCCCGTGTAACCCCGTGTTTTGAAAGACACGGGGTCCGTACACGGGCAAGGGTTTTTTTGAAAAAAAGTTTTCATGCTTAGATATTAAATTTAAAGTATTTTTGTAAATAAAACACTTAATAAAATATTAAACAATGTTATTAAAGGTATTTTCAACAAATTTAAACTATAATTCTATGTAAATATATCTTGACTAGAGCCCGGGAAAATAAAAATGACGGAAACGGGAATTTCAAATTTAACGGGACGGATCCCGAATGGGAATCCCGTTCGAGGAAAATTCCGTCGGAAGACGCCGTCAGAAAATTTTTTTAGAATTTAACATTTTTGTTTAAATAGCAAAAAAATTTCAAAAATTTTGCCAATTTCGACAAAAAAGAAAACTGAGGAGTTGATATCGGATTTTGAAAAATCCCGGATCAGGGTTTTTAGAAGGTGTCGGCGGTGCCGATAGGCGCCGCCCAGGAATTTTTGAAAATTTTAAATGAATCTTTAAAAAAATTGGCACAATAATTACCAATTCATTTGACAAAGGATTTTTAATAATCGGTGATTCGTCCAACCAAAAAATGAAAATTCCAAAGCTTGTAAATGCAGCCCTATTTTAAAAAATCGGGAAAAATTAAAAAAGCTTTTAGAAATTGTTTTCTCCACAATAGATGCTCCTCCCTGAAAGTCATAAAAAACATTTACATAGTCGGATTTCGAACCCGCACCACTCACTCAAACACAAATTTAATGTGTAAAATCTATGAAATTTCCCTTTAAAATGCAAAAAATTTAACCCGTGTAAACCCGTGTCAAAACACATGGGCAAGGGCTACGGGCAAGGGTCGCCGACCTACACGGGCAAGGGCTACACAGGCTAAAACCCCGTGTACCCCGTGACCCCGTGTAACCCCGTGTCGACCCAAAAAAAACACGGGTTACGGGCCACGGGGTCCGTAAAACCCCGTACGGACCCCGGCCCGTGTCCGATCTCTACTTTAAATAGCTTAACGGTGTATTATTTTTTAAATATTATGGGTTTTATGGAGGCTCTAAGACTTTTTAGTGATAAATTTTTTTGGTGCTTATTGAATTGGATAATTGCATTTATTATTCTAAAAACATATTAACATATATCAATAATTTTCTAACGGAATAAATTAAAACTATGAATAGGATAATTTAAAAACTGGGATCGGGATTCCAAATCCGGGAATTTCCCGACCGGTCCCCCCTTGTAGCAAAAAGTTCAATTCAAATAAATAACAATGTACCTAATATGAATTTCATTTTAAAAAGACTGAAATTAGGTAAAATGTGAATTAAAACTTAAATATTTGCCATATCATGTTGTTCGTTGTTTTAAGTAGCGTAAAATGAGAAAAACTTTTATTTATTTGTAAATAGTTCAACACTCACTCAATATGCATCAACGAGCAGTATGCATGAAATCGCCGATTGGTTGTTAATAAATAATTTAATTTATCGCAAAACATTTAAATAGTTCAATAAATTAGTATTAGATTTTTAATGCGATTTTCATCTTCAGGTTTATTTTTAAATGATTATATTTATATTTTTTAAAATGTTTTTTTTCCTTTTTCCATTAATATATAAATTAGTTTGCTAAAATTAATAAAATATTTTGCTTCTTTTACTTATTAAAACATTCCTAAATCGCCATTGCATTTCAAACTTTAACTTGAATATTACATATTTGATAGCAATTTGTAAGTTATAAAATTAAAATAATTTTTTTGTATGTTTATTAATAAGATAATCCATCTTAAGGAATATACACTTTCACTTTTATGATATCAAAAACTGTTTTTTTATTTATTATTTGTTAAACTTTTTAACTTACCCTACTAACTCGTTGGTTTGCCATTTCCATGATTGCGCTACTAATGGATTTATTTGCCACTCCTCTCCTATTTTGGATGCTTGATGATACAATTCCGCGATGTATTTTAATGAGTCCACTATTCTAAACTAAACGATAAATAGTATTTCACACCCTAGCATGGCGTCTAGAACAGCATTGATTCCGATTTTCTCAGAGAAACAACATTTTTATTTACATTGTTGTTTACGATACCCGATTTTTTTTTGTTAACTTCGTGTAATATTTTTAAATTATTTGTTTTTTTAATTCATATTAAACCATCGACATTTCTTTCACCCAATTCAATCACGCTATTTCCTATTTTGAAATATTTAATCAAAACAATTTTTTTAGTTTTTTTAAATTTCTTTTCTCAAGTAAGTAATCATTGAGAATTTAGCCAGTTGTTTACTAGTAGTTCATTTATTTTATTAGTTTTATATTTTGGAATCGGACATGACATTTTCATTGCAAATATTCTGAATATTTTTTATATTAAATTATTTATATTTTTGAATTAGTAAATATTTCTAGGTTTAGAACAACTATAATGCTAATTAAAATTTTTTTATTTAATCGCTAAATAATTTTTGCACTTTTTCAAAAAAGATTGTTGCATTTTATATCCTTTTAATTTATAAACAATTCAATTGGTACTCTTCATTCATCAGTAGTAAAGTAAATAAAAGCTGCAATTTAATATAATATAACAATATTTAATCGAATATTGGTTCTTATGCGGATATTTTATCTTGAATTTTATTTAGATATTTAATATCTTTATTTCTTTAATTTATAAGCGGTATAAATATAACTAATAGATTACATACAAAAATTAAAATCAATTTTTAAAAAGCAGAATCCTGCTCAATCGTTGCTCTACGCAACTTTCGTGTTAACTAAAACAAATATAGCCATTTGAATCCGGCCTTGCAATTAAAATAATTAACGAAAATATATTTGTGGTTAATCTTTATATTTTACAATTTTTTTTAATTTTAGATCGCATCTGCTTATCTTTTTTAATCATACTTAAACTTTTAAGTATTCCATATCTTTGACCTATATAAAATATGTACGATATTCAATTTTTTTGTTTAATTGGCTTAATATATAAATCCATATTCATTTATTTACTAAGCCTGTCGGCCAGTTGCTTCCTTTTTGGGCCGATCACTCACTTTTGATATGTAAAAAATACCAAAAAGTATTTTTAAATTTTTAGTATTTGTTTATACAATCCATAAGCCAACAATTAATGATGCTCTGGTAATTCATTGCGTTTTTTTAGATTAACATTTTTTTTGATGAACGATAAAAGAACAATCATTTATGGAACATAAATTAAACATCATAATGACAAAGTAAATTTAATAACATTTTACTATAATTATTATGCTGAATATTTGGCGCTAATAAATTTATTTGCAAAGTTCTCTATTAAAAACTGGTAATGACTACACCCAAATGCTTTTTTTATAGTTAATAGAAAATAAAATTTAGAAAAGTTTAACATAGAATCAATGTTTTAAAACCCTTTTTGTGAGAAAAATCAAATTAAATATTAAAGAGGGTGAATTTTAAAATAACAATTCACTGAAATAAATTATTAAAATTAGCAACATCACAAACAGCTTCAAAAAGTTAAATGATTTATTTTAGCTAATGTTGTGTGATCAGAATCAAAGTCGAAACAAATGCTAAAAGCAAAATTAGCTTTATAATTATTATTTTTGAAAATTGAAAATCATTGAGAATTACAAAAAAAAAAGAAGCAAGACTAAAAATAATTACTTTTATAACTGGTTACCAGAATTTAAAATTATAAAACCAAAATAAAAATTATGACCACCAGACAGTGCTTAAACATTTACAATATACCTATTAAGCAATTAAAGCACTTATATAAATAATGTAAAAATGAAAAATGATCTTTTTGAAACCCTATAAAATTGCCGACCAATAATTAAATGTATACCGCCAGCTGGCGCAAATAAAGGCGTTAAAATAGCAAATCGACGAGTTGATTAAATCATAAGATTGCTAAAATTATTAAATAATATTTGTACAAATAAAGTCTTAAAGAAATTTTGTTATTATTGTATTTTGAAAAGAAAATGATCAATCAATATTAAAACATAAAATTACTATTTGAAATTGCTATATGAATAAATCTAAGATACCTATATTATTAATAAAAACAAAACCAATTTGAGCCTTAAATAAAAAAACACAACAAAAGTCTGTTGAAAACATAAATATACAGTAAAGAATGTTTTTATTTGAATTCTTCAAACTGATACCCTGTATTCAGAAAATGAAAAGAAATAAAATTTGTTACAATTTTGTCTGCTCGTTTTTTAAATATTTTTGACCTTCCAAGGGCTTTTAGCAAATGCATGTCTTGTATTTCAATTCTTCAAACTGATATATGCTTTTACCTAACCTAGTATGTAAAAGGGTAGTGTAATTAATAGAAAAAAATAATATTAAAACAAAATCTTAACAAAGATGTCCTTTTTAAATGTTTGGCATTGTCAATATCAACTGGGTTCGCATGCAAACTTAAATATAGAATTAATGTCGTTAAATTTGCAGCCAAAAATTAAAAATACGGAAATTTTTTGAAGCTTTTTAGGAGGGGGAAGAGCCCAGCGACGCCGGCGAAAATTTTTTTTTTGGGATTTAACGAATTTGTTAAGAAATTGGTCCAATAATTACCTATATTTGCAAAGAAAAAATTAAACAATTTTTAATCGTCCACCATAGATGCTTCCAATACAAAACGGTAAAACTCCCAAAAATCTCATCATTAGGGGTATTGTTTAAATTAAAAACCGGTACCCCCGGCTTTCGGTTAGGCCGGGTTTACACCCTCCGGTTTTTGTTTTCGGGTTTTGGGCCAAAAAACCGGTTTTCGGTTTTGGTTCGGTTAACCGGCCGTAACAATCCTATTTATAAACTTTAAACATTCATCTAAGAAGTACCAAATAGACTTATTTAAAATTATTAGAAACAATAAATGCAAACTTTGGATACTGCCAGTTTCCACGTGTTATACAGAATAAATGCCATAAGAGAAATATTGGCAACAACAAAAAACCATCAACATCAATTCTATACTAACGATAATGGGTGGCTTTCATAATTTAGCACGACTACAGCATAGCGCGAATAAATTCTTCATGCAAAGCAAAATATTTAACTTCAATTAATAAATAATATTCAAATATATTCAAAAATATGTAAAATAATAGATAATCGAAGATCAGTGTGTGTTGATCTGAAATTAAATTTATTTAACAATAGATATTGAAAATTATAACGCATTCTTTTCTTGAGAATATACAATCTTAAAATAATCATAAAAATAAATTCCCAAACGTAAAAAATATTAAACTTAATATTGGCATAATCTTTTAATTTAATTTAATTTAAGGCCGGGATTTTTGACTGATTTTGAAAAAGCTGATCCGCGACCAGGAAGATATACTAAACGAATTATGATGAAAATCTGCAAACTTCACCTTTAATCACCGAACAAAGCATAATACAAAGAGAGTATTTAAAACTCAAACCTTTATCTAAAATACAACGTCCGATTGCTCCCTGTTAAGTATATGGAAATATGTGTTTTAATGGTTCTAAATAATAAGAAAGACAAAAACAATTTAAATTAAAATAGTCGCTGCGAGCAAAAAAATTAAAATAGTCGCTGCGAGCAAAATTCGGTCGGCCCCAGGACACGGATGAGCACAGGGCACCTGACAATTGTGGAGGCCTCGGCCGATCGCTTCTGGGACGCGAGAGTGTAATTAATAACTAAAAAGTGGCGTTTTGTTAGTAAAAATAATTTTTTTTAAAACAATTTTGTGCGTAATATAATAAATAAATTAATAACCATAATAAACAAACAAAGTGAAAACTCTTAGTAAAAATATAAACATTCTTGATCACTTCATCGAGTGGTGATGCTTACACAATGTAATCACCTAACTTTGTTTATTTCAATTAAATCAATGAATCTAAGTTTTAAAAAAAGTTTTTCATTGACCAAAGTTACTATTCAGCAAAAATTAAATTTACTTAGGGTAATTTAAACATGTTTATGATAGTTGCACGATAAACTAACTAAAGAAAGGTTTAAATTTATTTAAAACTAAATTACATCAAATATTGTATTTGTTAATTTTATTTTTGCCAGGAATGTTAGAATGCATACCTTAGTTAATAATTAAAATTTAATTTTTTATTAGTTAGACAAAGTACAAAATTTTTTTGTTTAAAATATTTTGAAAAAACAACTTATTTTACAAATTTTATTCATTTCAATTCATTATTATAATTATTTAAAGAATTTTTGCCCTTTTTTTAATTTGTCGACTGATTTTGTCTGACCATCTTCGCGACATATATGACAACCAATTGGCATATATACAAAGTGCGCCTTTTAATCAAAGTGACGAGGGAAATCAATGGCTATTTTTTGATTTTTCATAAAAAGTTATTTTATAGATTTAGGTAAAATTGTTTGCCAACCTTTTAAAACTTTTATTTTATTACCATTTTATCTGAGTAACATTAATCATTTTCCGTCTATTTGATAATTTTGTTTCATAGTCATTTTTTGACGTACGCTTTCATTTTATTATCTTTTTTTCCCTGTAGATATTTTAAATTACTTTCTAGGGTTTATTAGTTAACGAAAAGGCAAACTTTATTAAAATTGCTTCTCATAGTTTATTGTAAATTAAGTAAAATAATTATTGATTTTTAACAAATTAACAAGTTCACACCTGAATCTTAAAATAATTATTTTATTATCATTAGTCTTTAACATTGAAATAGTGAAAAAGTTTTTTCATGTTCACAATGAATCTTGGATGCACATAAATCCATTCGTGCTTGCATCTGCTCGTCGTTCATCTTTTGTTTAGTTTGTTATGTAATTGCAATATTTTAATCATTGATAAAAATTCTTTAAATGTTTAGAAATCTTTTTAAATAGAATTATATGAAAGGGAATAAATTAAAGCAATGGATGCAGAAAAATTATTCCGAATTCAAACCGTAAAGCGATAGTTTATATTTTTATTTTATGTTTACGTGATTTTTTAATTCAAATTAAATATTAACGGCTTTTGTTTTAATAAATTGGTTTACAGCTTATTGCATAATAAACATAATTATATTATCGAATATATTTGTTTTAGACTGAGGTTTATCTTAAATTTATTTTGACTTTTTTTAATACTTAATGTCAATATTATTTTCACTGTAGGCTTGCCGGCCCGTCGATAATCGCCATAATATTTACATGCGAGCTGTTTCCAACCCCTTTTTTATAAATCTTTTAATTTTTGTTTCTACGCATTAAAGTTAAAGTTTGCAATATTATTATATTAAATTCTTGGATTTCGCATGCTTGTAATAGTTTACTGTAGATAAAAAAAAGAATAATTTAAACTTTACGTTGTTGAATTAAAATTTTTACCACTTCAAATCGATTCATTTTTTAAAATGTATACCGCAACGGTACACTTACTGCTGATGCAAACTCCACACCTTTTTTCCAGCCTTGTGCTTCTTGGGTGCAAGCCTACTCATCCAAACATTCTCCTAAATATTATGTAAACTTATTTGCAGAGCTTGACAATTGCTTTGCAAAAAAATAGTTTTTATTAATTTCACATCATTATAATAATTAATCATATATGTACATTGATATAATTGTTATGCTTGCCAATTTTTTAAACGTAACAAATTTATATTTTTGATTAGCAAAAATTTGCTGAGTTTTCAAATTTTACCTGTATAGAGTTGATCATTACTGTCTATGAAGTTTTGCGCGGTAATTGTCATTTTTGACTTTTAAGCATTAATTACTTTTTTTAATTTTAAATTCTTGTGCGTCTGTTTCTTTTGTGTTGATTTATTTGTTCTTTCAAATTTCCCATTAATTAGCTAACAAACTTCTAATTTTTGTTTCTAAAGGTGCCCTCCATCGCCAAAGCTATCTTTAAAGTAAAAATTTCTCCAAAATGTGTTTTTTTAATAATCCCATATGATTTAGAAGCACATTAAATTTTATTAATATAAAAAAAAGTTCTTAAAATTTAATTAATACAACATGCAACGACAATGTCAAGGGCCTGTAGAAATACAATTTAAAAATATATAATGAACGTTAGAATTTTATATTATCTTTAAATTAAAATATCTTATAAGCTTGACGATATGGTTAATATTTTTTTTTTATTTGTAAAAAATCATGCAAAAACATTCTTCAATGTAATTAAAATAAAAATCTAAAAACCGGAAGCAATAATAGTTTATTCACTTATAAAATCATTTTTGTGGAAATAAATTTATTAATTTTACTTTTGTTTTTATCATTTTCACGTCTATAAATTTTTTAAATATTTATTTGGATATTATACAAAATATTTATTTATTTGAATGATTTTTTTGTGTTTTAAATTTTTATTGTAATTTTTTGTTGCTTATATTTTGGGCAATTTTAATTGATTGTTAGTGGAATTATGCAAGATTAATAGATTTAGTAGTTGCACCAATAAACGATTATTGAATCTAATGAATTGCGCAACTGTGTATGTGGCGAACAAATCGGGCCCGTGCCGTTCCCTTCCGTTGGTGATGGAGGAGGATGGAAGTGGTTCGGTCGCGTTCGGTGCCTCGCAATGGCCCGTCCTCAACGGCGTTTCTTCTGAATTGGCAAGCGGCCCGCGGTTCGCCTCAGGTGGTCCCCAAATCCCGCCTCCATTTCGTCCTCCTCGTCCGTGTCCATCTCCGCGGCTCGAGATATAAAAAGCTTAAATATGGCATTACTAAATATATACTGTTTTGGTTTCGTTTACATTTTTATAAATTAGAGAATCGCAATCAATTTTACTTTATGGGAGTACTTTGTCCACATTTGATTTGTGATTTTTCAAAATGGTTGGGGTATAAACCAAATTAAGAAATATACGTATACTTAATGTCCATGATTTTAGTTTTAATTTGTTTTTGAACTTTAGTTTTACAGTTTTTTATAATGTGACCTAATTTTAATTTTAAATTTGTTTATTCACTTTCTTTATTTGATTTTTTATTTCCATGCTATTAAAAATGTTCCTCGCCGCATCCAACATTTTTACAATTCATATAAAATAATGTTTGTTTTTATTTTAAACTTATAATTCTAAATTGGAAATTTTGATTTGTTTTAACTGGATTTTTAAAAACATTAATTTTCGTGTTGTTTGGGTTACCTGTTTTGAATTAAATAATTATGTAAAATTTATTTGAAAAATTTTTTTTAGCTACCTTTTACATACTCCACAGTTTCGGCGACGTTACTGTAGATCCCCCATATTCTTACCGACCAGCATCATAGGTAACCGAACGAAAGTTGCCGCATCTATGGTTTATCTTTTTTTATACACAATTTCCAGCATTTTTACCAAATAAGTTAATATTTTAAAATTTTATTTAGATTTAAATTTCTTATTCTTTCGCTCATTTTTTAATTAATTTTAGTAACAATGTCTGCGCGTGCTCATGCAAGTCACAATACCGTACTGGTTCTCTTAGCTGCCCTTTTATGAGAATATGTATTTTATTATTTTCTTCTTTTGCCAATTTTTTAAAATTAATTTTTTAATTTTATTCTTGCAAATTGATGCATATTTCTTCACCAGTGTAAAACACATGGATTCTTGAGGTGAGTTGACAGAAGCGCATGTTTATTTGGTTATGCATTTGGTTTTGTATCGCGATGCTTTCGTAATTCATTAATCATTTATTTGTTTTACTTTTTAAAGGATTATCATTTTCAATTATTTAAGTAATTTAATCAATTTTATAGAATATTTTTTGAATGTACAAGCCTCTTCAAATATGTGGTTGTCAATCAGCCAACTGCATTAAAATTTTTAATTACTATGATAAATATTTTTCATATATAGTATAATTTTATTCATTTTAATTTTCTACATTTTACGTTAAGTAATATCATTCTAATATTGTGGGTTAAATAGTTTTCCATTACGGTTTGTATATGAATTTGTTTCTTTATTAAATTTTTCATTCAAATTGAAACCAGACGGCACAAGGTGAGAAAATGACATAAAGAAAGTCACCATCCCTGCCTCTAAAATCGTTAAAATTAATTGTTTAGCTTTATATGGTTCAGTAATGATATTTTTTCTTAAATTTTAATAAGTTCTAATTTTTAACTAAAATTGCGATCAAAGATTGTTAAATATTTATTTTTTTGTTAAATTGCAATGGTAACAATGTCGCGTATCATCCCGCAACTGTTGGTTAGCTCTTTTAATAATTTACAGTTTTTTTAATAATCTTATTTTTCAAATTAAGAATGCACTTTACATTAATAATTGAAGTTAAGTTCCACTGTTAGAAACAAATTTGTACTGTTTTGCTAATTTTATGCATATTTTGACCTTTTTACAAAGCTATAAAAATTTAAAGTCACCTATTTTTATTATTTTTACGCTTTTTCAATACCATTCTATTATTGAATAAAAAATTAGTTGTGTATTTAATAAAATTGTTTATGCGTTGCTGTCAATATTGATTGGTTTGTCATGAAGCTTTGCTAATACTCCATTCACTTTATTATAATGATGTGGTAAAAATCTATTAGAACACAGCTGGCTTATGTTATTTTTGTGTACATTCGTTGGTTTAGTTGCTTTTTGAAATGTCTAGGTTATATATATCGTTATTATTGATTATTTAAAACAATATGTTGTTTGTTATTAAATTTATGAATTTAACTCTTGGCTGTCATCCAACTGAACTTGAAAGGCAAATTTGTGATATTGCAAATAAATTACCTACCTATTAGCAATTTACATTATAGAGGTTGAGATTTTTAGGAGCTAAACTCTGTTTTCCATTTCTCGTGCTTTAAAAATATTAAAAAAAAATTTTAGTATTAAAAAAAAGCCTTTTAAAAATTAAATTAGGTTTTCACTGCGGCCAATAAAAACTTGCAAGTTTATAAATTGGTTCGAGTTTAAATTAATATAGCATTCTTAAATCTTGTTTAAATGTAATTATTTTGTTTTTTAAAGCTTTTTTCTCCTCTCGGTCAGCAATGTAAGAATTCGGAATTTTGCGGTAACCATTCCCCGAAGAGTTACAGACCCGGGACAGAAGTGTCTTTTGACTGGGGACTTAGTTGCCCACTGATTAAAAATGGGCAAAATCACTCATAAACAGGGTTCGCAGATGAAAATTCAAAAGCCTCATTTGGCAGGCAAATAAACCTCATTTGGGACCAAAAAACCTCATTTTGCTAAAATCATGTTTTTTTTGCGCGCGGTTTTCCCAAATACTTTTTTTAGTAGGGGGTGGGGGCGAGGGGTAGGTTGTGCCGATAGGCGCCGCCGAGAAAATTTTCGCATTTTTTACTCGATTTGTTAAGAGATTGCAACTAAATTTGCAGAAGATGTGATGCTTTTTTGCTTTAAAAAAAAATGAAAATGGCGTTTTTTATTAAGAAAATTCCCAATTATTTCAAACCGGAATGAAACACACAGAGAAAAAATGGATGGACATTATTCCATACCGTCTGACTCTCTTTTTTTAGCACACTATTTCTTCAAAAAATAAAATGTTCAAAAAAGTAAATTTAAAAATTTTAGATGGGGTGCGTTAATGACTAAATTACTCTAACCGTCTGACTCTCTCTTTTTGGCACACTATTTTTTCAAAAAATAAAATGTTCAAAAAAGTAACTAAAAATTATTAGATGGGGTGCGTTAATGACTAAATTACTCTAACCGTCTGACTCTCTCTTTTTGGCACACTATTTTTTCAAAAAATAAAATGTTTAGATGGGGTCCGTTAATGAGCAAATTACTCTAACCGTCTGACTCTCTCTTTTTGGCACACTATTTTTTCAAAAAATAAAATGTTCAAAAAAGTAAATTTAAAAATTTTAGATGGGGTGCGTTAATGACCAAATTACTCTAACCGTCTGACTCTCTTTTTTTGGCACACTATTTTTTCAAAAAATAAAATGTTCAAAAAAGTAACTAAAAATTTTAGATGGGGTGCGTTAATGACTAAATTACTCTAACCGTCTGACTCTCTCTTTTTGGCACACTATTTTTTCAAAAAATAAAATGTTTAGATAGGGTCCGTTAATGAGCAAATTACTCTAACCGTCTGACTCTCTCTTTTTGGCACACTATTTTTTCAAAAAATTTCAAAAAATAAAATGTTCAAAAAAGTAACTAAAAAATTATTAGATGGGGTGCGTTATGACCAAATTACTCTAACCGTCTGACTCTCTCTTTTTGCACACTATTTTTTCAAAAAATAAAATGTTCAAAAAAGTAACTAAAAAATTATTAGATGGGGTGCGTTGATGACCAAATTACTCTAACCGTCTGACTCTCTCTTTTTGCACACTATTTCTTCAAAAAATAAAATGTTCAAAAAAGTAAATAAAAAATTATTAGATGGGGTGCGTTATGACCAAATTACTCTAACCGTCTGACTCTCTCTTTTTGGCACACTATTTT
>MEIZ01000079.1:280501-323324 GCA_001723225.1 Globodera ellingtonae | reverse complement strand
AAAATGTTCAAAAAAGTAACTAAAAAATTATTAGATGGGGTGCGTTATGACCAAATTACTCTAACCGTCTGACTCTCTCTTTTTGGCACACTATTTCTTCAAAAAATAAAATGTTCAAAAAAGTAACTAAAAAATTATTAGATGGGGTGCGTTGATGACCAAATTACTCTAACCGTCTGACTCTCTCTTTTTGGCACACTATTTCTTCAAAAAATAAAATGTTCAAAAAAGTAAAAAAAAATTATTAGATGGGGTGCGTTATGACCAAATTACTCTAACCGTCTGACTCTCTCTTTTTGGCACACTATTTCTTCAAAAAATAAAATGTTCAAAAAAGTAACTAAAAAATTATTAGATGGGGTGCGTTGATGACCAAATTACTCTAACCGTCTGACTCTCTCTTTTTAGCACACTATTTCTTCAAAAAATAAAATGTTCAAAAAAGTAACTAAAAAATTATTAGATGGGGTGCGTTGATGACCAAATTACTCTAACCGTCTGACTCTCTCTTTTTGGCACACTATTTTTTCAAAAAATAAAATGTTCAAAAAAGTAACTAAAAAATTATTAGATGCGTGATGACCAAATTACTCTTTCAAAAAATAAAATGTTCAAAAAAGTAACTAAAAAATTATTAAGGGGTGCGTAGATGACCAAATTACTCTAACTGTCCGACTCTCTCTTTTTGCCACACTATTTCTTCAAAAAATAAAATGTTCAAAAAAGTAACTAAAAAATTATTAGATGGGGTGCNCACACTATTTCTTCAAAAAATAAAATGTTCAAAAAAGTAACTAAAAAATTATTAGATGGGGTGCTTTGATGACCAAATTACTCTAATCGTCTGACTCTCTCTTTTTGGCACACTATTTTTTCAAAAAATAAAATGTTCAAGCTATAATGGTTTTAAAATTTTTTGCTTAAATTAATTATTAACAATTTTTAGAAGCAATACATGTTACTATCTATTATTGATAAACTTATTTTAAATATTTTTTATGTTAAAAAGAAAGGAAATTTTCTTTAAGATCACAAATTATATTCCCTATACAGTTGTAATTAGCTAATGATTTTATTAATAATTTAAATTATTCATCAATTGCTCGAGCTACGATCATTCGCATCCGGGAAACCGTGTTTTTTTATCAACGGCAATTTTATGTAGCAAAATTTTTGTGTTTAAATGGGTTTGAATATCATTCATTTATTTATTTTGATAGATTATTTATGTCTTTAATTTTTTCTTTACACCCTCACATTTTAATTAAAGTTTTTAAAATACATATTTAAAATATTTCTTCAATCCGTCTGGCCATATTTGCCTACTATGCCATAATTGTATAAAATTAATATTTTATTGCATAAAATGGTAATATATAAATAATTCTGGCCTTGTTGAGAGAACAGCTACGTCCGGAACAGCCCAACATGAGTCACTAATCGCCTTACCTTGGACTTCCGCAATTGTGAAATAACCACGATGCAGCATTTACCTGTTTTAATTCTAATTCAATTATAAATTGTTAAATGGAAATATGTTAATTAAAATGCAACTTATTCAAATAAATTTTAGTAATATTGAAAAAGGAAGTAGGATTATTAAGAAATAATCTTCGCATTGTATAAGATTAACACAAAAATTAATTACAATACTTCGAGTTTATGAAACCAAACTATCGCAAATGGGCCAAACGATGGCTGCAGTCAGTCCAGGACAAAATGATGGGGGATTAAGGCGGCCTGTGCCTACCCCACATTCTTACTCCTCCGCGACATCATACTGCCCTGTCTATTCGCGTATCTACTCGATCCAATCAAGATCGCCGTCCTCAGCCTCGATCAGTTTCCACAACGGATTTCAAATTATAACAGCTTAAGATAAGAACTACAAATTCTTGTATCAAAGTATTAATAGATTAAATATTTTTCAATTACATCTAAAGTATATTAATTTCTTAGGCACAAAAAATGATGCACATTTAATTTTATTATATTTTTAAATTCAATACAAAAAAATTAAGTAAATAATTTATTATAAGAAAAAAAAATTTAAAAAATGGCCATATATACTAAAATATTTTTCTAAAAAATCGATTGAGTATGAATAATTTAAACTTGAAAAACTTCAATTATTGAAGGTTACTTTTTCAACGAAAATACGGCGAATTTCTTTTATACAATCGCACTAAATCTAAAACGCCTCAAAATTTTTTATAATTTTTGATTTGCATATTGCAAACAATGATGCGATGTTACAATTCAAATCAATAATTTATGATTCCTGATAATTAATTTTGACAACCATTGTCATACTTTAGTCTAAAAGAATACTGTAGAAAGTAATATCGAATAGCAAAAAATGAAGTTGTTGGCGAATGACGTCACTCAATGGTTAAAATTGTTAAMGGTTTTTAAAATATAATAAATTTATAAATTTGTCGAGAATAGCCCAAAATTGTTATCGTAAATTTTAATTTGTAGCTAAAATAAAAAATGTACTGGAAAGTATCGTGCGTGTGTTTCCCAAACTGTTCTCGAGATTAAAGCGCTTCATCAATTTCATTATGATTTATTAATGCTTAAAATTAATAATGGATTTAAACATTAAAAAAAAGTTATATCGCAATTTTTCAGAAATATTTATTTGCCTAAAATTTTTACTCGTTCAAATATGATAATTAAATTTCCGAATTAAAAAAATTTAAAATAAATATCTGTTAATAATTTTCTTGCTTATTTAATAAAAAAGTATTTTAGCCTCCGTTGTGGCTTACGTGAAGAGAGGCGGAAGCTAAAGATGGGCAGCTTATGAAGAGTGTAAAGATGTGGCCTGGGACTTTCAGCGCGGACGGAATGATGCATTCGAGGTGAAAGATAAATGTAAAAGGTGTGGCTGACGTCAAAGTTTTGTACGATTTAAACAATTAGACTTTAAGAGGGTCAATGAAAATAAGAACATTTGATTTAAACCACTCAAATAAATTTGGCAATTATACAACAAATACTTCATTTGATTCTGGTCTTCCGCGTAAAAAATTAAATATCGTCTTAAAAATGAATTGTCGATAGGACCACCTTGTAAAAAATCTACAACTGTTAAAGCCCTATCAAATTGAAAAAATAATTAACATACATTATTTGTTAAAAAGTCAGGAAAAATGTATTAACGAATGTTGTCCCTACAGCACAGGACAAAATTGAAAAGTCGAAAATGCGAAATATTTAGCACTGAAAAATGTTATTATTAAATTTCAGCAAAGCTTAAAATTTTCAACAAAAAAAATTAAAAGTGAAATCAATTAACAAGCCCATGTTTTAACAATAATTTTAAAGTGAAACGTAAAATATTATAAACTAAAGACTTCTCTAAACAAAAAGTTCAACAACATATTTATTTAAAAAATATTATTAATAAAAATATCTTAACTTAAAATAGACTAATATGCAGATTTCTAAAACAAAGAAACAATCATCCATTAGAAAATTATTACAAAAAAATTCTTTTAATCAAATACTTAAAAACATCAAAAATTATTTAATACCAAATTAACTAAATAAATAAAGAAACGTTAATAAGAAAAAATGTAAAATTTCCGAATAAGGTGACGTAACATAAATTTAACTAAAAAAGGTAATAAATTTTTTTTAAACAATTGTCCCATACATCGCAGATACAACGCTAAAATATCATTGCCCAGCTTTAGCCGCTTG
This sequence comes from Globodera ellingtonae, assembly GCA_001723225.1. Taxonomy (NCBI): domain Eukaryota; kingdom Metazoa; phylum Nematoda; class Chromadorea; order Rhabditida; family Heteroderidae; genus Globodera; species Globodera ellingtonae. Next base: position 319,613 of record MEIZ01000079.1, on the reverse strand, counting down.
GTAAATTAATATGAAGGTTCAGCTTTATATCAAATACTTTAAAAATATTACGCCTGAACGCGGGCAGATGGTGGCTGGCGGCTACAAGTAAGGGCGGCCATCGCATGAAATATTATTCCTAATATAATTATTCTGAAATTCATATGAAATCAACTGCAATAATTAAAATAACAACAATACAAAAAAAGCGCAAGTCGCGAAGACACGAAGACAACATCTGCTACTTTTATTCTTTGAAGCTTAGCTGTAACAACAGATTAAAACAATTAAAAATTAAACAAAAAATTAAATCGTACAATTAAACTCTAAAGCAATATGATAAATGGATGGATGAATAGTATGTGTCAAATAATTTTGAACATGTAAATCAAAATGTTTCCATGAGTTATTTTTAACTTTAGGCTTTTATACCTTGTTGGTTATTAATTAATTATAAACATATTTGTCATTTTTCATTTAAATTTTGATAACTCAATTTGGAAATAAATAAAATAATAATAATCCACAAATAAAATCAAAAAAAAAAATCATTTCTTAAGAAAGGAAAATTAAAGCCCCGCGGGACTAACTAAAAACTGTGCCCAGCGGCAGAATTTTATAAAAATATTTAGTAGTTGATGATATTTAAAAAATTATAAACTTTTTTTCGATAATCAGCAAACAAAAGCAAAATTATTTCAAAAATTCACAAAAAAAGATAAGTACATTTTTTATTTATCTCAATGTGTATTACAAAATAAAAAAGAAAACGCGCATCAAAACGCGATAATTTTGCATAAATGTATTCCCTGACTCCTAATAAAAATTAAAACTTAAAGAAAAAAAAATGTTAAATATGGAAATAATTATCTTTTTTAAAAGCAGATAACAGTAAAATACAGTTTAATTTAAGTCACTGGTGTGTATCCGCAAGGCGGATAGGTGTGGTCATATTATTTTTAAAAAAGTAYATCAGAACGCAGATATTCAAATAATTCTTATATAATTTCACATAAATAAAAAACAAATAACAACTGGCGGAGAATGATTATGCTAAAGCAATACAGTTCGCCCACACCATGGAAAACTTATATATAAGTAATGTAACAATTTTTATATTTCTACTCAATTCTAAATGGTAATTATATAATATTTAAAATAGTTTCAAAAATTTTCAAATTACTAAAAATCTCTGCCTTCACAAAACGATTCGTACTTTCTAACCCATAAGGCTCTCTTATTCAAGGACGACAATTTTCATCGACTCCGGACTGGACTACGTTCTTGGCTACTTTAAAAGTAAATTGATAAACCTAAAAAACTAAAATAAGAAAAAAAGAGAAGAGTTAGTCTCAAATCAAAAAATTGTTTCATAAAAAAATATTTAACTAGATCAAATCAATCAACGCCACCATACTTTAGAGCCCATCAGCAAATTCATCAAAGTAACAATATAAATAATGGTATCAAAGTTGTGCAACTATTTTTAATACCTTTAAAAATAAAAAATAAACTTTAACGTTTACGACGACTAAAATTTTAAAAACAAAAAAGCCTAATTTCCAAAAGCTTTTTAGTTTTTGATTGCTAATATGTATTTTTTGAACATTATCAGTGCAATCGTATGGCAATTTAATAAGTCATTAAATTAAATTAACATCAAAGTGAAATAAGATATAAATATATGTGAAATTGAAATAACCCAAGTCAACTATTCAAACTAATACAAGACAAAATTTAATTGTAACATAAAAAAGCTCTTATATAATTTCTTAATAATAACATCTTCAAGTAAATTAAAAAATTAAACAATTTAATTTGTAATAAATTGTCGACCATTTTGGAATCAAAAATGCTTGTAGTTAAAATAAGCTGAAATGCAAAAGTCTAAACATAAAAAATACCTTATTTGTATTGCTAAAAATTTAATGTCGCAAAATTTTAAAAAAAAGTGGGTTCTAACCAACAAACACAAATATAAAATAAATGACACGATAACAAATGATAATTTATCAAATTATAATGGGCCTTCCAATGTTTAAATGGAAACACAAATTTAATTAAATTGCCATATATGAAAACTTAACAGAATTAGTAAAGAGACAAAACTTTCATTCGTAATTGCGCGAAAGCGGAAGTCTAACGTTGACTGCCTTTTTGGCAAAATTAATCTATCAGAAGACTATGTAAAAGTGGAAAAAGAATGTAATAATTATTTACAGCGCATAAAACTTAATAAATTTTAATTAGCACAACCCAGAATAATCGGGGCCAACATGGCAGTTCTGTCGGCCTGGCCCCAAAATATTTAGCCTGACAGCAAACAGTCGGGTGGACACCAAAAATGTTTGGAATCGCGAACAATGAATATGAAGCACGAAAGCGACGACATGATCAAAAAAGATCAAACTAATAAAAAATTATTTTTGAGAATAATTTGCTGCTTGATGTCAATGAATCTTTGAAATTAAAAAATGCAGAGCGTAGATTTGATGCAAGACCAAGTTGAACCAATGATAAAACGGCGAACATAATGCTTGATTGAAAGCTATAATTATAAAACAAGTTTGGAAAATATATATTAAAATACAAGAAATTCAACAAAATACATTGTAGTCAAATAATTAGATGAATGCATTAAAATTTAAATGTTTATAAATATGTTCATTAATGACTAATTGAAGAACTTTGAAACAGTGTTCCCATAAAATATATTGCAAGGCAAATATTAATGGAGCAGTATAGCTATATTTCTTTGAATAAAAACTGAGTATGCAAAGTTGTTGCGTATAAATAAATATACGGGGACAACATTAAAGAATAATTGATAACTGTATAAGATTCTAATTAAATTATACGAATAAATGTAATTAAATAAAATTTATGCAAATATTTATTCCCGAAGAAGGAAGGCCAACACGCAAATTACTTAGTTATGCGGCTTTTTGTTTTATAATTAGGTAAAATAAATTTTAACAATTCCATTTTAATGCAATGAACAAATATACTTAGCAGAAAAATATTAAATTAATAAAAAAAATTACAAACAATTTTTATGTTAAATCCAAATTTATTAATTAATACAATCATTACAGAAGTCATTAATGAATAATAATTATTAACTTTGCAGTGTGACGGCAACATGAAACCATACCCACCATTTAAATTAAAATCTATTAAGCTAATAAATTATTTTTTTAAAATTATATTTAATTTAAAATTTGAAAAGTGTAAAAATTATTCAGCGATTTAATGCATGTGAAAAGAGATGAGAAAGAGCAGCGAAAGAGATTGATGAGAGAGAGCCCTCGTTTCTCTCAGCGAATGCTCCCCATCCAATCTTTATGATTGTTTAACTAATCAATTCGGGACGCGGCAGTTATTGCGACCTCGTGTTAAAAAGCCAATAAAAAACGATTTTTTATAATGTCAAGACGACCAGAATCTTAAAAAGATAAATGAAAAAAGTAATAAATTCTAATAAATTTATTATTGACATTTATTTCTTAAATTAAATATTATATTTAAAAAAAGCAAAATACCTCCAAAATTAAAAAGTTAATGATCATATTTATTATAATGCATCTTTTGTTTTTTTCTATAACTAAAGATAGATAGAAAAAACGCGATTGGATTGATGAAGAGAATCACCGGCACAAGATAACTGCAAAAGACATTGGAAAAGTTCATTTTTAACAGGAAATTACAGAAAAGATAATTCCTAAATAAACTAGTTTAATGATTTAATGCACCCCAAAAGATCGAATTAAAAAAATAATGACAGAAAATTGATTCATCCCGGGAAACTGATAATAAATCAATGAAAGAATAAAAATCGGCACAAAAATTTTATAAATATGTTACTCTAAAATATTAAATGCCAGACAATTTATGTGTAAATTCTTAGAATCGGAATATGATAAAACAAGTGCCGACCAGCGTATCGTCATCATACAAATGCTAGCTAACGCGCATGGAGCTATTGGAAGCGTATGCTTAAATTAAAAAAACTTGCTTAAAAATTTATAGATAGATTTAAGAAACTAATGAAATAACTCCAAAACTTACAACTAAATAGTTTTTAACAACAATAAATTATAGATATATAATAAAAGGAAATTAGTGCCAGTTGAGCCGCTTTATTGACGAAGGTGATGAGAAAAACTTATAAAAAAATAAACCTACAAAAAAACAAATCAAGGCGATTAAACAATTTACCTGTTTTTAACGATGCATTGCGGCTTTGTTATAGAGGGTGTGAAGGTTATGTATCTATCTGTGCATACGAGGATTAAAAAGGAAAAACTAAACAAGCAATTCCGCATTTAAAAAATAATAAAATTAGTAGTAGAAAGCGTCTGCGTTTAAATAAAAATTGCAAAAGTGTGACAAATATAAAATTAAAAAAATCAAAAGCTAGGAAACTTCATACAAAAATATTTTAAAACGACTTCAAACCATTGTTTCGAAAACTGCAATGATAATAATGAATTGAGTTGTGGGAAAAAGCGGGGACTATACACCACGTTTTCAGTTGCCGAAGACATTAAAATTAAAATCCATGAATAAAATTACAAATAAACACAGTAATTTAAAAAACATTAATAACACTCTGATGCTAAGCTTAATAAAACTTTTTTTGTCTGTTTTCTGGATTTAATAATAAATTTTGTTGTAAAAAAACTATCCAAAAAATCTTGATATACAACAAAAGTGGTATCCGATTGACACAAAATATATATACTACTAAAATATCTATGATAAAATAAAAAATTTTTAAAGAAGGAATTCAAAGCATCATAAATATTATCTCATGAAACCTAAAAAATATTCACTGAAAGTTATTTATCATAAAAACTCCAAAAGCCTTGACAGCATTATTAAAACAAAATAAAATGAATAAAATATCCAAACAAATAAAGTTGCAAAAAATATGATGGTAAGCAAGAATAAAAACTTCATCTTTAAAAATACGCTGGATCATTCCAATTGAAACATCTTGCATTTGTAAGAATCAAGTCCGTACTTTATAATTAAATGTTTTAAATTAAAAAGTACGCTGCCAGAAATAAAAATTGGCAAAAACATTCTCTCAATCTTAGTTCTATTTCAAGCACTAATAATTACAAAAATAAATTAAGTGTGATGCCACGAACGGATTGCGTCCTTCTTGCGTTGATTTGGGCGCTGACCTGATTAAATAATAATTTAATCGTTTTAGAAAAAATTGAATTAGCTATTGGCCAAGAAATGAAAAATTAAATTTTTGTTACTTTACATAAGTAAAAAAGAGATGGCGATAATTTTAACTCTGGGTTCTCTACAGCGAAATGCAATATGTGTAGCGCACAAGAGGCCAACGGTGGGCAATTCAAAAGGCAACTTTAATATTTCTTAATAAAAAACAAAACTAAAAAGTAGACCAAAATATTAACTAAAACTAATATTTACTTTATTTTTTAACTCAACAAAGACGTGTGATATTTGATGAAAGTAGTAAGGATAAGTAAATACAAAACGGTTGCTCTGCGCTTTTGTATGCAATACAATTAATTGATAATAAAAAAGTTGTCGAGGAAAAATAATTAGTTTTTATTGATGTAAAAAGAAAATTAAATATAAATGCTAAAAAACAATGCGTCAAGTACAAATGCAAAAAAATAATTTGTAATTTCCTATTCCATTTGGGTTATGAAAATGGGAAATTTTTAAAATAAATATTAATTATATAAAAAGAATAAAGAAAAAATAACATTAATAAAAATAAATCATTGACTCTTTTTATTATTTTCTAGTTTTTTTACATAATATAAAATGAATAATTTTTGTTTTTATTATTTTTACAAAAAAAGCTTGCAAATACCGTTTTAATTTAATACGTTTAAATGATTATTCTTTTAAATTTTATTAATATTAGTTTAAAAACTAATTTTTAACATTTTTTGAGAGCAAAACTGACAGTGTTATTTTAATGATTTGATCTTTTTACTTTGTCATTGCCTAATTCTATGAACTGTGAGCGTTAAATTTAAAGCCCAAATTGTTGCTGTGATTTATTATATTTGCCTTTTATAGATAGTTTTATTATTTTTTAGTTATCCCAAAATTTACTCTTGCTTTTGTTGTTTGTTGAGTTTTTTTAAATTTAAGATATTATTGATCATATATACGTTTGTGTCTTTTTAAACATCCGTATTTTTTAATGTAAAAACAAATTTAAAAAAATTAAATCCATAAAACTATGATTTTTTATAGTAATAAATTTTTTCACACGTCGCATCAGCAAAAAGTTTTTAGGGGCTTTTCTCTTATGAAAGTATTGCCGTGCTATTTGTTTTGATATTTTATCTGATTTAGTATATTCTGAACCTAAACTAATTTTATTATATGTTTTGTTTTCTTAAATAATATTTCGTATATCTTTTCTACATTAATAGTAAAATTGTTATTGATTTATACAATAAGATTTTTTAAATTTATTGCACTAGTCGTTAAGATCTCATTAAATCATTATTTAAAGAAACCAGTAAAATTGATTAGAAAAATTATGTAATATCGAACAAAGATATAGAAATATATAAGCCTTAAAATTATGTTGCAGTTATGGGATAATCATTAAATTATAATCCAAATAATTTATTATAATTTTGAATTTAATGCGCAGTCAAAATAAGAGGCTGCCCAAAAATGCATTAAAGTACTCAAGTATTTCATTTTTGTATGCTTCAAAATGCAAATCATAATTATTATAATAAAATAAAAATAATGGCCATTTAATTTTTACTAAAATAATTCCCTATTAATTGACACAAATTTTCTTTATGCACTTTATAGTAAACGTATGTATTAACAGGCCGTTCTCACACAAACCGATCAGAGACCAGATAGCTGATATGGAAGACACTCAAAAACCAGCACAAAATTTAAAAAATTTGAATATCCAATTACGCGATGTTTTGCAAGATTTAAATTAACAGAAATCGTATTACAGCGATTTTTTAATACATAGCGGGTTTTATCACACAAATAATTAAAAATTCTAAAGGAGTACACTTCGGTATTATTTACCTTGCTTTAGTAAATTAAAAAACAAACTATAAATCAAGACTCTGAGTTTATTTGCGCAAAAAAGAAACAATTATCAGTCAAATTAAATTTAGCGTGTATCATTATGAATTAAACTTGATGTAAAAAAGTTAGCCAGAAAAGAAAAACATACGCGATAATCTCAAAAAATTTACTAATTATCTAATTATATTTTACAAATACTGTATTTGTGATGGGTCTTTTACGCAAAGTAAAGAAGACGACACCCATTCGTATTCATGTTAAAAAAGTAATTTTTTTTCGTTATACATAGGGGTCGATATCGGATGCGCTACGATACCAGTTTTAAATAAATGAATTCCATATGATAGAAAATCAAAAACTTATTTGAATCAAATTGTTATAATTAACTATCGAGCATAACAGTACCCCGTTTTAGTAAACAAAATTACTTTTATTTTATTAATAAAATTTATAAACAAAAAAAAATTAAATACAACAAAATATTCATCATAAAGTCAATTAATAAAAAAAAGACATATAATTAAAATTTAAGAAATAATTGTTTTTCAAAGATAATTAACCTTGAGGAAATAATTGTACTTTAAATCTTAATATTTAATTTTAATTGAAAAATAAATTTTATTTTTGATTTAACGCTAACCAACTTTTGAATCTATAATATATTGAGCTATAATTGAAAAAAAATTCTTACGTTTTGGCTTTCTTTAAAAAAATATATATTTGAATATCGAATTATAAGTCTTTACAAAGTTAAAATTAGATTTCATATGCATTTAATAATTTTTAAAACAATCTTTTACTTCAAAATTGCAGCATGCACAAATTAATCATCGAATAGTTTCATAAAACTCTACAAATGAATATTGATTTAAGAGTATTTGCATTTTAATTTGAAAGTAAAATTTTAAACATAAATTATTAAAAATGGCAAATCAAGTGTAAATTGGTCTAAAAAACGCCCAAAATCGGCATATAAAAAAAGTTTGAAAACTAAAAATGTTTTGGGAAGTCTCAAATATAATTATTTGAATGCTTATTGTTTGGAGAGCAAGAAAATCTGCGAGCCTTATAAAGAACGAAACTTAGTTTTGGTCCGCCAGGAAAACAAAATTAGTTCAGTGAAAAAAGAAAGGCAAAATATTACACAACTAAAAACTAAAAAATTTATAACTAATTAAAAAGCTGAAAGTAAACTTGCCGGAACATATCAATCAATATATTCTGAATTGTTATTTATTTCAACATAATGAATTCATTATTTTTTTTTTAAATTTTTATCCGTATTTTTGTGGCACAAAAACTATTATAAAAACAAAACATAAAAATACCATTTACCTTACTTGAAAAAAAAATCTTACATACATTCATATGGATAACCGCCCATTAGCGCGGTATCGAACAACGGCCCTCAATTCGATGAATTAAACAAATTGGACGAGGCCATTAATTGGAATAGAAATGTGCCGTAATTTACCCATTTATCCAAAGAAGCTCGAGTACAAACAAAATTAAAAAACAAATTCTAAGCAAAAGAAAATTCCGCTGTAATTTCAAATAGGTCCAATAAAATTTAAAATTTCCAGAAAAACAAAATTGTCATTTTAACAAACAAAATTTGAAAATATAAATAACAATCAAATTTAGTTTAAAAAAAGTGCAAAATGAATGCAATAATAAAATTCAATGTTTATCTAGAATCAATTATGATGATCAAATAAATAAAAGTTCTTTTTTTCGCATGAAAAAGTGTAAGATTTTTATTTTTGGCACGGACGTCTCGCCATTAACCGAACGGAACAAAAACCTCGTTCGGCTCAAAAAGGAGTTGTAGCCGCCGCTGGTAAAAATACGCGCAAAAAAACTAATTTTTAGTAAAAGTTATGTAAAAGTATGTAAAACAACTAATGCACAGACAAACAGACAGACATAAATAATGTTTTATTCAAGTCACCCAATGTAAATAAAAAATCTTAAATTAAATAAATTATTATTAGTTTAATATGAAAGATTATAAATAGCAACATTTTAAAACTATAAGCATGTTATCAAATTCTAATTCAGAAATTAAATTAAATTTTGACGTTAAATAACAAACGTGATAAAGTCTGAGTCTCGGCTATTTGGTAAAAAATTTAAAAATAACTAGCTCTATTAATTAATTTTTTAATTAAAAATCATACTTAACTTTATACAAAGCACGTTTATTTTTTCATAACAAATTAAATAGAAAAAGTTTATGTGCCTAACAATATAATTTCACACATCATAAAGGTCCGAGCCGTTTTTTATAATCTACAAACATACTTCCCTGCCGAAATCCTCCATTTTAACATCATGCCCATGCGTTTGGCCATCACAAAATCGTTTTTCGGTCAATACAAATCCTATTAATCAATAGTTGTTTTAAAATGTACTTACGTTGTCGTCGTGAAAATAAATGTTCGAATTCAGAGGACGTCGCCCCATATGAATGTGATGCATGCAATTAGAGACTGAATAAATAAACGCATTCATGCCATTAAACTTTATATGAATTTTTTAAATTTAATACCCAAATAACAGAAGTGGTGAATGTTAATGAGTAAAAATAAAAAAGCTTAAAATTTTGAAATTATCTTTTTCAATAAGTACAAACAAAATTAAAAAACAAATGCTAAGCAAAAGAAAATGCCGCTGTAACATAAAAAATTAATAAATTTAATTTTAAACTAAATTAAATATGTATATATTTAAAAAAAAATCAGTTTTTATACAAATATATTTATTAAAATAAAAATATCAAAGCAATTGGTTGGAACATATGTATATAATTTATAATTTACATAAAACAGAAAAACAAATTTATTGGACTAGCAATTAAAATTTTTTCTACCATTAAAATTTCTTAATTTTAATTAATCATTGGACTTTGGTACATGATAAATTGATGTTTTGTGTAAAATGATATAATAATTTATACCTTGATTATTGTAAAGCAAAACAGAAATTTTAATATTAAGCATAAAATTAACCAAAACAATATTTTGGCTTATTAAGAAATTTCATGATCTCTTAATAAATGACTAATCCTAAAATGTAAAGAATAAGCCTAAATATTGATATTCTCTTAATATAATAACGTTTTATTTGGTTTACTACATGAAATGCGAACAAATCGGCCAGAGGCAAACATGTAAAGTTAGCTCAATAATCAAGGCAACATTGTAGTGTAGAAATGAAGCTTTGGGATCTCTCAGCAATTTTAGACAAGTATTATAAAGATTTAAAAAATCAATAATACACCAACAGATACATTCTTCGAATTTTCCAAAAAGCAAGTTTTCATTAACAAATATTCACTATTTAATGCAAAGTCCAATAACAAAATGTAAATGTTTTTAAAAATGACACTGCCCTAAAATTATAGGATAATTATTACTGTACAATGGAACTGAAAATACTAATTAAAATGATCGTCAAAGGTGCAGAGACGCAAAAAATTAATTCTAAAAAATTTTAATAAAGAAATAAATTAAAAATTTCGCAAAATTTTCTTAAAATAAATTGATAACCGGTCAAAGTGTGCTCAGTGTACGCGCAAAAATGTCCCCCCCCCCCTCCTCCGAATTTTTGACTTAAAAATATGATTTATACCATCGTGTAAAACATGCTTCGATGCCAAAACAATCAAATTGAAGTTATAATAACAATTTTATAAATTTACATTAAATAAATCTTGATAAATATATATAATCAGTGAAATTTTTTGAGTTAAACAAAAAACTAAAATTAAAGCAAAATCTCATTAATTAAAACTCTACAAAATGTCGCACAAACAGAGGCAGAAACTGCTTTTTACCAGTTCATCCTCGTTTAGAATGTCGAAAGAAGCTGGCGCCATTGCATGCAGTAAATAATTAAAAAAAAGAATTAATGGAAAATAAATAAGTACAACACTACATCAATAAATATTAATAATTAGCCCAGTTAAAGCAAAAGGTGTCATATTTTTAATTATATTAAACTCGTAAAAAAAAAATTATTCAGGAAATAAATCAAAATATGCTAATATGAAAAATCAAATCAATTTGTCAGAGTCAAAATAAATAAAAGAGCACCGACAGGCAATTGCATTAAAGACAGCTTTAACAATAAAACTGTATATAAAGTATTTTTATTTATTAAATTAAAATAATTGTGTGTTCACAAAAAATGATTTGAATTTATTTGTACCAAAAAAAAATTTTTAATTCACCACTTTTAAAATAATAAAATATTATAACAACGTCAAATACCTCAATACAACAAAATTATTCGACTATTTACTTGCGCTCGAAGCATGTCAAGAAAATCAATATCTATTGAAACATAATTCATAATTTACAAATATCTTCAAATTTTAATAATGTAATTTTTTTTTTTAGAAATTTTTTTTTTTGCTCCTAATTCTGAGCCTTCTGGGTCTTCTTTTTTCCAAAGAAGAGGTTATAAAATTATTACTAATTAGTAACCCTAGAAATAAACATCGTCATAAACTTTTAATGTAGATTTAAAAAAATAAAAGTACTTAATACGATTAGGATTTAAAGTTAAAATAATATTTAAAGCTTGCTAATAAAAATATAATATTTAAGGTTCAAAAAAATAAATATCAACTGCAACGAGTTAAGATATACCTATATATGCGCGACCTCAGGGCGCTGCTCCGGACGGCCGCAAATAAAAAGACTCAGCCACAAGGGTTATTCAAAAAATAAAATATTCAAAAAAGTAACTAAAATAATTTTTAGATGGGGTGCGTTGATGCCCAAATTACTCTCGTCGTCTGACTCTCTCTTTAACACACTATTTCTTCAAAAAATAAAATATATTTGTTTTTTTGTTTAGAATTGTTACTTTACATTACGATAATATATTTGCATTTAAATTAACAATTTAAGTTATTCACTTTTAGTCGTTTAAGCCGTTACCTTTTAGTATTTAATTTAATATAATATAAAATATTTGCTCGTAATAATTTTAAGTTTTTTGATTCATTATAATTTAAAAAAATAAAGAATAAAGTTTAATGAGAATTTTTTATCTTGATCTTTTTGGATTTTTGAATTTACATTAACTGAATAGAGGTTTTAACTTTGCGATAGCGTTCTGTCTACAGGACGGCTTCTAAATTTTAAATGAATTCAAATAATTGTTAATTTAATGAAATACCTTCAAAGTAATTGATAAATATATTTAAATTACCGGGCTTTTGTCAAAAACCGCTAACGGGTTTCAAAAAATTTATATAAGCTAACAGAGTATTGTGTACTGATGCTTCGGAACTCTTTATAGAGACAATCGTTGGCTGCTTATAAATTTGCAAAGTTTCATTCCACCACTGCAAAAATTTATTTGATTTTTAAATATTTCAATTGCCCAGCATTTTCCATCATTGGCAAAGTAAACATGGCCATATGCTTCTTTCTTTTATTCGTTGTCATAGTCATAGTATTATTTATAACATTACAATGTTTTCAATTTTTATTATTGGTGTGCGGGCCTCCGGGCTAATGTCGAGTGGTATAACCACTTTTAATAGTCCCTTTTCATAATACAGTTAAGATGAGAAAATGCACTTTACCTTTTAACCAAATGTAAAACGATTTTATTGTAAATCTAAAATTGAAATTTATTTTATAGTTTTTACTTCGCAAATGTCAACCTTTTTATAATTTAATTACTTGTTTTATTATTAAATATTTAAATACTAATATTTAATTGTATAAGTGTAACTAAATAGAAATTTCGCATTTTTTTAATTTAATTGAAACTGTTTTTGTTGAAGTGAAATTTATACTGGATCATTTTTTATTTTTTGTCCATCAACAATAATAAATTTATACGCATACTAAAATTGTTCAAAGTCACAAATCCGTAACTCTTAATTACCGAGGAAAAAATGCCCAGCAATATTGTTTAATGAAAATGATTTATTGTACCACGGTTTTCAGGCTTATAAAATATTATATAGTATTTTTAGTTTAATTTGTTTGACTTTTGTTTAAATAAGTTATTCTTCAGATACATGAACAAAGACTCTATGCGCGTCCGGCCAACCAACCGCAATTTTGGTGTTAGGTGGTCAAAAAAATGTACTAAAAAATTATGTGAACAAATTCCAACCAAATCGTAAATGGCTATTTTGATGTAGATAAAACATATAACAAACCATAAAATATTATATAAAATATAAACGGAAAATAAAAATAAAAATTGTAAATGGAAAACTTTTAACTAAAAATTTGCAAAATAATTTTTAATAAAACTTAGGATTCAAGTTGCATGTTGGCCTTAACGTTTGCATTGGGATTTCTTTTGTTGACCGATACGTTGAAGGAAATTTGTCATTATAAATTGTAAATTAATAAATTTTGTTAAATTTTGTAAAATTTTCTTACAAAGTTTTTGTACTGAAAACATTTTTGTTCATTATTGTTATGTTTTATTCCTCATTAAGAGCATTTTTTTGGAAATGAAATGCAATTTGGAGGGGGGGGGGGGAGGTTTATCGATTTAGTAACATTTTCATTAAGAAATTTTTTGAAAGCCGAAATCCACAAAAAGCCCAAAATAGGCAAATATAGGAGTCATAAAGTCACTCTATCGCTACAAACCAAGAAAATGAGCTTTTCGTGCTTAACATAACGAGCCAAGTTTGCAGGAAAAATAGGAATCTGCTTAAAAACCTTCGCGCCTTTAATTTATAACTTATGACAATCTTAGCCCTAACTTATTTATTTTTTATGTTTTATTTAAATTTTAACGCTTTTGTTAATTATTTACTTTTTTACAAATATATAATTTAAACATTTGAATTACCAATTTTATTTAGTTTTTTCGTATTGAAATTAATTATAATTTTTATAATCTACCAATATACACAATTTATTGTTTATTTTATCATTTTATTTATTTTTTGGATTTCACGTCGACTTTTTAAATAATGATCAGAAAACTATGAACCCGTTGTTATTTATTAATGGACATGCTTCCACCTTTCACCTGGCGTGAGCGTCCTTGTATTCGTCAATTAACTTATTTGCAGCTTTAAAACAAAAATGTTTCTTTAATTTCTTTGGTAGCAATTAAATTTAATTATTTTATTATGGCTTTTTATATTGGATTTATATAATTTTTCAGTTATTTTCAAGTCTATTTTGGTTTTCATTTGCCTCTCTTTTGTCAACACGACTTTGATATCGAATGACTTGTAAAATTAATTTTTTGTTTTCAACATATTGATCCTTATTAGCCGCTGTGAAGTTCAAACCAGCTAATAAAGTTAATTAGTCAATAGATATTAATACTTTATGTTTAACGTATTTAATTTAAATGTTACATATTTTGAACAGAAATAAATGGTAGACTAAATACTTTTTTGCTATTTTCAAAAATTATATTTTTAATGTTAGAGATTTTATCTGCAATTTCTTGATTTTTCCTCCGAATTTTTTTGTTTTCTATATGTACATATTATCGTTTTCGGATATAATGCTTCTATACATGGATTTCAGCTGATCGAATTTATGTTATTTTATTTTTTTTAAGGAAATACAACAATTTACAAATCGAGACCATTCAACAATGGTATTTTTGAGTTTAAAAAAAAAGTATTCTTAATTTATAAATAGTACATTATTGGAGGCTTTTTCGTTTATTGAAAAAATTAGTTTTTTGATTTTTAAGTAATAATTTGCAATTTAATTGTCTTGTACTTTTAATTGTATTTTTTCAAAAAATAAGTTGCATAGTTATTTTTATCCATTTTTTAGGATTTGAAAAAAGATTGGGTAAACCAAATTCTAATATTAATGGATAAAGAAAAAAGAAGAACATTACTAAAACTAGCAAATATAATCATTAAACATGTTATTTATTGTCAAATCTATTGGATTTCAGAGAATTTGATAAATTCTAGGCTTCTTATGTGAATATAAAGGTCGTTTTTTTCAAAACTAAGTAATAAATACTAATAATAAACAATAATACAAATCAGCAAACCGACCGCTAAAACTCATATTCTGTTTTTATCAAAAATTATGTATATTATAAAATGTTAAACATGTTAACAAGAAGTAAAATCTATTTAAATTTTGAAGAAATTTCTTAAACAATAATAACATAATTGTAAACATTAAAAACAAAAATTCTGGGCTCAGAAAGTGTGCTATAAAACAAATTTACTAATTAAAATAAACGAACAAACGCCCATTTTCATAAAATTAAAATAAATAGCATCCAATTATAAAACACATTAATGAATAAATCATTCATTACATAAAGTTTTGAAACAATGTTAGTAGAGAATTTTTAATATTAGTCAAATGGCACTTGTTCAAAAATTACCAAATTAAAGAAAAATCACGAGCAAACATCGCAATTACAATGAAGTAAATGTAGGTACCTATTTGGTATAATATAAATATAACTAATTAATTAATTATCTAATAAAATGTACACCTGCGTGATCATTATCATATAATAAGCTAAATTTTCTAGCATTTTTTAGGATGCTTAAATATGTTAAATATTAAATTAATTGTTGTTTATTTTCTATATTTTTGTTCATTAGTTAATTAATAACTTTGTCTAATCACATATATTAAACAAAATAATCTGCTTTACAATAATAATTTGAATTGTGTTAATCACATATAAAATTTCATTGATTAAAAACCAATTAAAGTAATAATTAATTTATTTCTGAGAAAACTGTAAATATTGTAATTGAAAATAAACATTTTAATAAATTATGAACATTGAGGTGGCAATGTGTGGCGTCAATCGTTTATCAGGATTAAGAACGACAAACTTCTGACCGTGCAATTGGTTGAGGAGAACGAGTTGAGACGCGGCGTTAAACGACCTAAAAAAATCGAATATGTCAAAAAACACACACCTAAAAATAATAAATATCCAGGTTAATACCAATTTTCTTCCTAACAATACGCAGTGTTAAAGCCATCGCTATTAAATAATCTTTAATTTATTTAAATATATCATAATGTAAGATGAATTAAATAAATTGAGATATAAATGACGGAAAGCAATTTAAAGTAAACACTTAAACCATGTTTAAAATAAACAATTTCTTACAAAATTAAACAAGTGTATAATAATGCGTTGTGCGATTTGTAAACATTTGCACAAAATGAGATTTTAAAATGTTATTTTAAACAATGTTACTTATTATTTAAGACTCTTAAAACTAGGGTATAAATAATTTTTTCGATGTATAAGACAATTTATTTAGGATGCAGGTTAATTTGGCCATAAAATAAAATAAATTAATCACAATCTTTAATTTTAAAAAATTAAAGGCTTATAAGCTTATCATTACAAAAAAACATGGGTTAAATCAATTATTCTGAAATAAGACTGGAGACAAACTAAATTCACAAACCGACAACACGAGACTCAATTTTTTAAATTTATAAAAAAAGCAATTATTTAAAAAATCATTATTTACAATATCAATTTAAGAAATAAGATTTTGGCTTAGTTAGTGCAAAGCCTATTGGCTTTTATAACTTTTTTAATAAATATTAATTTTCAAATATATCAGTTTAATAAATTTAATAAAAATAATAATAAAAATACAAAATTTCCAATTCAATTAATAAAACATTAATATTAATCCTTGAAAACAAACCAATCATTAATAGAAGTTTGATCAAATTAAAAGTTCATAAAATATTATTAATTAAACAATATAAAAAAAGCAAATTGTTGTTACGCTTTGTATGCAAATGCTAATAATTTGTTTTTGACAAAAAAAAATTATATATCTAAACGACAATGAATATGATTACAAATTTAAAAACCTTTTATTAACAAAAGAATTTGTTAAAATCAACTTAACATTATTTAAAAGGAAATGCAGCAAAATTTTAAACTATTAAAATTTACTAAGAAAAGTTTAAAAATGGCGCGTTGAGAACCCGCGGCTTCATAAAGAACATTTGCGTCTTCAGAAATTTATATTACGATATAAGCTCTAATTATGCAGATAATAATTAAAACTAATTGAATTAATGCAAATTTTATAATAAAAATGAACTATGTTTTTTACTTAATCTAAGCATAGCCATGTCGTTATCATCCAAACAGTTTAAAAACTATGATTGTTAATCGCTAAAGAGATTTTAAAATAAAACCGGAATTTTTAGAAAAAAAACGCAATAAAAAAATTTTGAAAATTTTTTTTTTATAAAAATAAATAAAATTCAATATTTTTTTAATTTATGGTTTTTAGGCGCCTATTTGCACGTTTTCTTGCCTAAAAGGGCAGCCCTACTGATTTTATAATTTTACGATGTAAAAACCAAAGCTATTATTGTCATATATACACATTTTTTTCGAGCCTATTTTTGCTTATGAGCTTGGGTTTTGGAGCCTATTTTGGCTTTTTTTTCAGACCTATTTAAGCGTCTATTTCGTGATTTTTCGAGCCTAAAAATTCAATCCCTGGTGATTATGCAATATTATTACCTAAAATTTTTAAATACTTTTAACTTTACACAAACACCCAAGGAAATTAAGTGAGAAGTTTGCTGGACCCGGAGTTTTGTGTTTATTATTCTTCAGCAATCAAATGGGAAAGTGATGAAAGTGTTGTTGCAATGTTGGGGCAAAACAGTAAATGAGGGGAGGGAAGAGAGGGGTGAGTGGAACGTGTCGGATGAGAAGAAGAAGAGGCCGAAGAGGTGACGAAGTGTGGGAGAGAGAGAACAGGACTGTGAAGGAGAGGAAGATGTGAGAGGAGAGAGGATGTGAAGTCAGAGGAAGAAGAAAAATGGAATTGCGTGGAAAGGAAGAAGGTGTCGAAGTGTCCGGCCCCCTGGGCGATCCAAAGCCTTTAAACCCTTCGGTGGGAGGAGCTGATGGTGGGAATGGCCAGAAGATGATGCGACGCCAATGAGTGAGGAGGGGACGCCCGGGGGGGGGGTGAGCGATGTGACTGTTGCCGTTGGACGGATGAGAAAGAGAGAATTGGTGTGATGGATGAATATGTTAATAGCGGAATTGATTGATGCTTACACGACCACCCCACACGCGTTCGGTCCCTCGAACGAAAAAGTTTTTGTTTTGTTTTTGACGGGGACCGACCCGTTGGGGTGCCGGGAATATTTGAGTGGGCGATTGGATGTTGGGGTGCTTTCCAAGTTCAGCATCAGCTCCGTCTTTGATCATCGGAAAAAGAAATGTTCCGGTGCCTTCGTTTCTTCACGTGCCCTCGTCTGTGGTGGAGGAGCGGTCATTGTCGAAGTGCCTTGTGCTTGTTCTGAAGCTGTTGACTGATCGGTTGGAGTTGCCGGGCTCATCAGTGGACGGAGGTGAGCAGTTCCGGTCGTCTGGTGTGTGACCATCGGTGGCGGGATGTTCAGTGGGCTGACGTGTTGTTGAATGTGCGCGCCCGGAGTGAACAATTGAAATTGCTGTTGGGCAAATTCCGGCCATTGTCCGATCGATGGGTTGGGGAACATGAGAGGCGCCGGGCGCAGAGGTTCCTGAAAAATTCCGCCAATGTGTTGTACTGCTTGAACTTGTTGCTGGAGGAAATCTGAAACTGGTTGGATTTGAGCATTTGGGATTTCGATTGGCTGACTGTCCGCACTTGTTAATACGTTCTGCAAATCTGAACTGTGTGTGGGAGGGAGTGGAATGGGGTTTGGTGAGAGTGGTTCGAAGTGCAATCTCTCCGACGTGCTCGGTTCGTTCGGAGTTGCCTGTGACTGGGGGTCCTTCGGAATTTCAACTGCGGGACGGTTCGAGTGCTGGGCGACTCCCGGACGTTCAGAGAATGCTTGTAGCTGTTGGACATATTCTGCGCCTACAATTCCCGATTTTGTGGCTGCATGGTCGATGACTTCCGCCAAATTCGGCCTCGTCTCAGAAGATCGAAGTCACAAACAAGAAACAACGCGTGTATTGCTCGAGACAATGCCACAACGCTGCAATGGTTGTTTGTCAAAAAGGACAAAGCTCCTTCATGCTCTGCTGCGATGTTTCTGCTGCGAGTGGTCAGCAGAACGATTATTTGGGCCTGCTGCGCCTGATAGGCATCGACGGTCAGAATTGTCGATCTGAAATTGTTTCTCGCTTTGAGTTGGGCTGCTTGGTGCGCGTACAGACATATGACTACAATTGAAATGTTTGGTGCGAAAGTGCGTTCCAAAACTGACAGCAAGGTTTGTGCAGTGTTGGTCTGTGCCAGGTTTGTGAAGCTGAACGACATTTTGTCACGTTTCTCGGCTGACTTCATCGAAATCAGAACGATCGGTGAGTTGTTTGGAAGGGGCAGATTATTGATCACTAAACTCCTTTCTTCGGCGCTTACCCCCGCCTTTATGTCCTCTCCGTAAATTGCTTTTGCGAGGCACTCTGTTATGAACGGGTGCCCTCTGTAGGAAACTTTGAGCTTTACCTGTGCGTCTGGTGTTATGTTCAGCACCGACTCAAACCCGAATTTTTGCAGCTCGTCGGGAATGTCGGCTAAAAAAACGCCTAATTGCATTGGATCTCCGGTAAGGACTAATTTTTCCAGATTTGGTGAAAGTGCAATGATTGGACCAATGGCATTTCGTGATGCCATGCCAGCTTCGTCGATTAAATTGTGCGTTATAGGTTTAAAGCAGTCAATGAGATCTTCGGCCATTGCAAGCGTTGCATACAGTATGCTGGTTGCAAATTTTGCCAAATAACTCGAACTGCCTCTTTTTCATCGAGCATTTTGGGCTTCTTTGCGACTGTCTTCCTGTACTTCTTGATGATCATTGCGTCTCGACCTTCAAGCTCGCCCAATTCTTCCTGATGTGCGATTGTTAGGAATTTTCTGAATTGCTGTGTTAAATGAGTTAGTTCGTCCCGTGCAGTGCTTGACTGAACCAACAGTGCCGTTGAGTCGGTCACTGCTGCTATTTCGACCATTTTAAGAAGTGAAATGTTTGTTTGGGTTAGGCATGCCACTACAGCCTCTGAGCTTTGCGAAAGCAAGTCGCTAACGAGTGCGGCTAATGTGTATGTTTTTCCCGTGCCTGGCGGCGCAATGAAAAGGTGAGTGCTGTGATTTGTGTAGAGGACTTCGGATATGAATTGACATTGTTCGGTGTTCAACTCAGCCTTTTTATAACGTGGAATTGGTGCTTTTTCAATGTTTTGATTTTGTGGCGGTAAGTTAATGAAAGGAATATTCATTGATTATGTGAGCGAGTTTGACTTAATAATTATTAGTTTTTTTTTGATTAGTGTGTATTCTGTGCCAAAAGGTTTGGTGCTTTTTAACGGGAATTTGGTGCAAAATTACTGTGATTAAGCGATTTTGGTGTGGTTTTGTTAGCGTGCGGTTATTATCAGATAGTACGATGAGTGATAGTTTTCGTGTGCTTTGATAAAGGGGTTTAGATAGAATATGTGGTCGTTGTGCTCCGTGATTGCAATCAATCGGGCGGGGCGACGTGCATTTGAGAGAATGTCTTTGATGATGAAGCAGTCCTTTTGAGTGCTGAAAACAAAAAATTATAGTAATCTTTAAAAAAATTTTAAAATATATTTTTGAGTAAAAATGACCAATAAAATAAAAAAATTACAAAACGATCCAAAAATTAAAAAATAAATAAAAATATTTTAATGGATATGGATGACATTGGGTTCGAACGTTCGGAGAAAATTTTGAGCAAAAATAACTCCTTGCAATACAAAAAGTATCAACAAAAATAGAATATAATATTTTACTTATAACAAAGTAAAAATATTAAATAAGATGCGGCAACTTTCGCTCGGTCAGTATTGAAGCACGAAAAGTTAAAACGTAAATAATGATATATTGATAAAAATGCGATTTTAAGTCTAGCGAATAAAAAAGAATTCAGCATGACAGTTTAAATATGCTTTTATCTATTTTTGGTTATTTAAATTTATGTATTTTTTATTAAATGAATATTAGAGCTCAAAATTCCTTTAAGTATCATGAGATTATACTTTTAATACTTTTTCTTTAGCTAATTTTGTTTAACGAAATTGTAACCTTTTAGTGTTAAATTTTTTGATTTAAGTATTTATAAACGAATTTATTTACAATATATTTGTCAAAATAAAAGAATTTAAATATAATTATAGTTTTTGAAAAATAAAATTTTTTAAATAACATATTAATACCAAATTCAGTCGGCGTCAGGGTTCAGGGATTTTTTAAAAATTTCTTTAGAATTTTAGAAGTTACATTTTTTTATTTCAAAAATTTAATGTGTTACTGAAAAATGCTAGCATTAGAGTCGATAGTTGTGAGAAACAATTTGGACAATTTTGCATGTAAATGAAACAAAATAAAAAAATAAGGATTCTGATAATAATTTATAATACCCTTTAATAATTAAACAAACAAAATAAAATATGTTACACCATTTTATTACAACATTTATTTTCATGACAAATAAAAATTTCACTTTGTGTAAACACATTAAAAGAAACAGAAACGAGCAAGACGGAGGACCGGGTGATTAGCTAAATTTTTAAAGTTTATCTTCAAAAATGAATTTCTAAAGCCATAAATATTAAAAAACTTAAAAAGAAAAATCTAAGAGGATACAGGACGGCAAGTAAACCCATATCGAATTATTGCATACGACTTGGAGGCAACACAGGAAAAGATAATGAGTAATATTTTAAACATAAGGTCAATGTGAAGTTGCAAAAAAAAGATTTGTGTTCAAATATTCATAAACTAAGTATTGGTTGCGTTAGCAAAATATTTTGCCCGCTGTAGTGATGAAATCATAATTTAACAAAATTCTTGCAAAAAATTTAACACAAAAAACAATTAAATACTATATAAACATATTGCTTTTAAATTGTTGTATTAAAATAAATAGTCATACGAATTTGCCAACTGCGTTAAAAATACATGTCAAAAAATAATAAAACATTGTTACTTATTGTCAAATCTATTGTAATGATTTGGTCGCCTTGGGCGAATAAGTGCATCGTCTGTTTGACGAATTTTAACTAATTATACTCATGTGATGGTCGCCGATTGGCGAATTAATTTATTATAATTGTTTGATAGTTTGTTCGGCTTTGGCGAATCGTCTTATTGAAGAAAGTTATTTATTTAATAAAAAAGTATTTTTATAATTGTCGCCAAATGGCGAAGCTTTGATTAAAAGTTAAAGTTATTTAATTTCGCTTAAAATTTTAGCAATCGAATTAGTACTAGCTCAAGAATATTTCTCCAAATTTCTAAATTCTAAAACTTCTAAATTAATTTAAAATAGGGATGCAACTCCCATTTATTGGAATAATAAAAATGATATTAATATCTGATAAATCAAAAATTGAATATAACTAAAATGTTAATGAAATTTGATTCTATAAACTTATTACTTAGGGTGTAACATAAGTTTTGTCGCAAAATTTTTTAAATATGTCAATAAAATAATAACCAAAATGGTTGAGTTCTTACTGAAAATAATCAAAAATTTAAAATAGTTTAACGTATTTCTAGTGCTTGAGGAAGATGTTTAATGTTTAATGATAAATAAAGCTATTAAAAGAATAAAAATAGGAGGCAGAGGTTGAGTTGTTTTTACAAAGAAGAAACATATGCAATATGCACACTTTTTGCCAAAGGAGCAATTTTTTGCCGCGCTTGTGCATTTAAAAATTAATTTAATTACAAATTGAAATAAATTAATGTATGTAAACCCAGCAAACAATAAAAGTGATTATTTTGCGATTTCGATTGTAAAAGAATTTTTTGTTAATAAAATTTAAAAGAACACTTTAAATAATGACGAATCTAAAAAAAAAATTTTAAAGAATAAATATTTGCAATTTAAATAATTATCTTTTTATCTGCGCTAAATGCAAAAGCAAAAAGCTCGAGCGAAAATTGTTGAGAGCTGTACAGGAGGTCATAATCATCCTGAATGCGTTAGTAACCAAAAATCTGACAGATACTGTTGACGATGCACTTAACTCATATTACATTTCTGAAGAATAAAACTATAATTACCAATAAAAAACATAAAAAGGAAATTTAGTTTAATTTCATATTTATTTGGTTCAAGATAAATAAATAATTAAAACTATGTAATTGTTTCTTGCTTTATCCATTTTGCCAATGCTATTAGTCTAGCAAATTCTTTGAAAGATTGCTTTTGGTAAAAAAATTCAAAATATGATTTCTGGGCATGTGGAAATAACAATTTAAATAAATACTGATAATAAATACGTTTATACCTATGTCACAAAACAAAACGATAATTGTGCTTACGTCAAATCTATTGTATTTGATAATATTAATACGAATCAGCAAACTGCTAAAAACTCAGTAAAGAAATAATTGTTTAGCAAACTATTAATTTTGTCGCGAAAATAACAAAATATTATTACGTATTGAAATTGAATTAAAAATGAAAATATTTATGTATAAAGCTAACCAACTAGTTTTTAAAATTTTATTAGTCGAGAAATAACCCAAAAAAAAAGTGAAGAACGCGGCCATGTGATAATTTAAAAACCCTAATTAGACTGTCGAATTATTAATTAAAGTAAGGGAAGTCTCAAACTTTTTTAGGCACATACATTTAACTGGGTACATTGTCTCTTCGTACACAACATCGTTGGAACAAGACGGAAACACACCGCCAAAAACGGTAAAAAATTAACCAATAAAAATGAGGCATTAAAAGATGCAAAATAAATGTTAAATTCACATACTTTTTATTATTAAAACCACTTAAATAAGATTGCTGCTCTGTGAGATTAAAAACTCCAACTGTGATTAAAAAAAAATTATGTTATTAGGTACCCGAACTATTAATTGATTCTATAAAAAAATAAACACCAAAACAACCTGATAAATTTTAAATTACAAATACAAGCAAAATTTGAATAATATAAATCAAGCAAAATCATATTACCATCCAAGAGATAAAATTGCTTATTAAATTTACAACGATTAATTGTTTACAATCACGAAGTACATCGTCTTCGGTGAAAAATTTTAATCTTTCATCATTTTAGAGCATATGTTTGGTTAAATAGAACATAAATAAAATCATAAAATCAATCAAAATTAACATATAATATTTGCAAATCTAATAAAGGTTTAATCAAACTTATCATACAATAGAATGAAAATTTTGATAACCACAACTGATCTCCCGACTTGCCTTTCCACCACCCAAATTTATAAAAAATGTTATGCAAAAAAACAATTTTACTTTTAAGAAGATAAAGTTATAAAATGATATTTTAAATTAGAGGACCAGTCCTCACTGTAAAACAAAAAAAAAAGTGCGTTATAACAAATTTTAAATAAATTTAATTACAATCCGCATACTTGGCGTAATTGAGTAAAGGCAAAATTGAATTATAACACAGTTTCTTATATTTATTCTTTCACGCATTAAAATATTACAATAAAGCAAATGCCAAAATAATTTATATAAAACCATAAATACAAATACCACACGATAAAATAAAGTAATTTTAAATAATCTGGAAATTTCTTTAAATGTCAATTCATTCAAACTTAAAATTTCTATCGTGATTCATTCGCTTTAGAAAAGTATAAAACCAATAATAAGATTACTAAATATTTCGGTAAAAAATAATTATAAACTATCTAAACTTTGATTACCTGAAATCTTAAATGTGAACTTCGTCCGTGAATAATAAAGATTTAATTATGATTTTTATATCTTTCCATTTATAGTTTGGATGGCAAGATGGCATGATTTTTTCTTTTGTAACACCCAAAAAATGGAGTGGCATTTGAATTTAGTGCAAAAAAAAAATTAATATAACCGCCAAAAAGAAGAATAGAATTTTAATTTTATTAACAATTATTCATCAAATCTTCATAAAGCGACCATGCCAAGAAATTGTTTTAAAATTTTTATTAATTAAGATAATGAAAAGCGAACTTTAAACGACGTTAGAGCGTTTGGCCATTCCCCTTACCAAACACCCAAATACAAAAACAATTGATCGTTTTAATTATTAAATAAAATATATAGGATAAAACCCAATTAAAGTAAAAATTTAATCACATTTCTAAAACTTTTCAGGGTAAACAAAACAAAATAAACTAATATTAATTACAATTAGCGATATAAATACTAAAATTGAATTCAAATTTTAACAAATAAAAAATTGAAAAGGTAATGAACGGAACTTGGCTCGCCGCGAGAAATTAATGGCCACGGCAATTCTTCACTGTGCCTCGCGCCGAACCACCCACGACCATAGGCAAAGCGCTTATTGCGACTTTTTAGATTCTTGAAAATCCGCCCAATGCAAAAACATCAATAAATGGACACTCTTACACGTTATATGCAAACATAAATTATTGCTATGCTGATGTATTTGAGGAACAAGTTGCATCCGACAGATTAAATTAATAAGTAAAAACAAATGAATTAATAATTGATAGAATGTGGAGAAGAACTGAAAATGAGGAAAAATATGCTGTTATCAACTTTCCCAAATTCTATCCAGAAAATTTAATTTTTTATCTGGAAATATATAAACTTCATCAAGATCAGCCCCGTCACAGGCGTTCGTTAAGCTTGTGGAAGGTTGTCACCCTAACTTTAAAACAAACACTGGATTAAAAGTTCTTGACAAGATTCGCAAAAAAATTTTTAATATCAAAAAAATTAACTAGTGAAAATAATCGCATAAAAACTTGTTTAAACACAACTAAAAAAATCAATTTTACGAAAAACTAATCTGCCTTCATCATCAGCATCATTAATAATAAAAAATGGCTCATAGAAAAATCAAGTGCCATAAATCGCGGAGCTGCGAATTCACCAAAAGCACACGTTCGCTGATGAGTTTAAAAAAAAAATTTTTTTATAACAAAATTAATAAATAGATAAAAAATAACAATTTTTAATTCTTATAATAAAACATTATTTCTTTAACATAAAAAAAAAATTTCCGTGACTTGACAAACGCTTATATGTAGAAGGAAAAAAGCCAATGCTATACGCCTATTCAATCATCATCCGCGAACACTGATTTCTCGCCAACGGATATCCAGAAACAGAAATTTGTTGATAAATTGCATTTTGATCAGACACCTTCTAACGAACCCCAAAAAATTTTTAAAATTATTTTCACTGTTTTATATTTTTTTCTGTGCAAAATCACATTCTGTACAGCATTAAAAATCAAAATTCATATTCCATGGAAGTGGGGTCTGCATTAGACTTCTGAGTTAATGCATAAATATTTTATATTGTAGTCGTGAAAATATCTTCAAATATAAACCTATAAATTAAATTATTGTAAAAATTATATGATTAAAATGTGAAAGTACGGACAAAACTTATAAAAAAATTATATATTTAATAAAGAAGCGGTTGATATTTAAAAAAATTTTATATGATAAAGAAGCGATATGTCTAATATTTAATAAAAAATTGTATTTTTGATGAAAAAGCTGCAGATATTTAATAAAATTGAATAATGAAATTATTTGTAAATTTAAAAAATATGCATGAACGACAAATATTTTTATATAAAGAACGGGCTTTATATTTTAAAAAAATTATAGAATAAAGAATACAATTATATCAGGAAGAAGATTTGGCATTTTTAAACAATTAATGATTAAGAAATCATTTGATTCTATATATACCATGCGGTGTTTTCGTGCCACATACGGACGCCCGTACGGAGTGTGTCAATCCACAAGAGAAAAAAGCAGCGGACGCGTCAGTCCAGCACGAAGAGGAAAAACACGAAATCAGGCTACATCTTCTGAGTTATTTTATAGCTCCGTTGGTGTAAGAGCAACCCCGGAAAACCCAAGACGGTGTTCAATTTAAAAATATGCTGTGTTAATACACAATGTCTTCTTCTTAAATACAAAACAATTTGACAAATTTATATTAATTAAAAAACCAATACGATTATTTAATAAATCAAAAGCAAATATTTCACGAACTGAATTATCAAAAAGTAATAAAAAAAATAAATGGTATTTTAACTTAGCTTCGCATTTTATAGAGCGACGACATTCAAATTAACTTAATTTATTTCCAATAGCAACTTTATTTATCGTTATTTATTTTTCAAATAATGTTTGAGTGTTTATTTGGCTAAAAAATTATAAACTAATAGCTAAGTACACCCTGACTTTGACAGAATGAATTTTTTTATGCAAGATGCTGGCTAAATAATTATTATATTATAAATAATAGGCAAGTGTAGCAGAAAATTTATTAATACAATATAGAAGCTTTATTTTTTAATATTAATATTAAAATAACAAAATCAAAAAATATTGCTGACCGATTACTTTTATAATGAAAAAAAATCAACAAAAACTCCAAAAAACAAGCAAAATTTATGAAAATGATAAGTTCAAATAGGTATGAAACTCAAACGTATTTAGAAAAAAATTAAGGATATTCCAAGCATTGAACATGATGTAAATATTTTTGTTTTTTATAAATTTAAATTTAATAACAAAGATCCTTGAGAATATGGCCAAGAGTGGCCGCCGTTAGCACCCCGGTAACAGCCAAACATTATCACCCTACCCGTCCAATCAATCAGATATTTAAACTCTCGTCAACACAAATATATCTTTTGAAACTGAAAATAATATAATGTCGAGAACTGCGGTCAAATTTCCACTTTAAATCGTTAAAAGTTTTTTTTAAGATTCTCAGGGAATCACAAAATAAATAAAAATAAATTATAATTCCAAAACTATTGATTTAATTAATACCTTATAACCATTTTTCAAGAACAGAAGACAAAAATCAAAATGCCCCTAAATTTAAAGTATTTAAACTTTATCGATAATTATGTAATTCTAAAAAATTGCCAAGCATTCTTTTAAACATTGATTTGTCATATTTATATTTAAAGCATAATTAATAAAATTAAAAATTTACAATGGAAAATAACCTTACCGAAATGTTCACGCCTGAAGATACCAGAAACTCAGCGCCAAAAATGGTAACAAATTAACCAATCCAAGAAGCGAAGATAAAATTATTTATTAAATTTACAACGATTAATTGTTTACCAATTAAAAATAAAATCATAAAATCAAACAAAAGAACATACCTATAATATTTGCAATTCTAATAAAAGTTTAATCAGACTTATCATACAATAGACTGAAAATTTTTGCTCTTTTTCATAACCAAAACTGATCTCCCGACTTGTCTTTCCACCACCCGAAATTATAAAAAAAGTTATTGCATAAAAAACAATTTCGAGAAGAACGTTTTGTAAATTCTTACAAACTACAAATCAATTATTAAAAACTTTAATTGAAGACAAAATCATGATAAAAATTTTATTGTTAGTTATAACAACAATCAAAATGGGAAATATAAAAACTCAAATAGACCAAAAAATGAGAATTCAAAAATTTATAAATAACCCATAAAAAATATTTTTAAACAATCGGGAAAAATTTTACTAATAGAATAACAGCTAAGAATTCTGCATCTAAAAATCATTATAAGTATAATCTAACATCATGAAACATTTAAAATCGGTAGTACAAAGATTTGAATAAAGTATAGCAACAATAATCAAAAAGATAACAATTTTATGCAAAATACACACCCAAATGAATATGAATAAATTCGACTAAGCACTACCAATTTTCATAAAGAATGACAAGAGCAAAACCATTGAACACAATTTCCCTCGCGAGTGTCCTCAGCCTGACGACCTTTTTATATGTCAAAACCAGAAAATATTGGTAAGAACAGCCGCCAGAACAAGGTTTAATTGCATTTTAAAAAAAAAATGAATTTTTTAACATTTTCCATTGCCAACGCTGCAATGATTAAGTATATAGATAGTTTTATAATAAGTTTTTTAATTGTATATTATTTATGTTTGGCATTCTACTAAACATAAATCTTATATTCTTATATGTAATTAGCTCTCATATTATTTTAGACCTTTTTTCAATCTTTGGTGTTATTTTGCTTTTACTGATAAAATGAAAAAAAGTAATACATCCATTAAAATTGATTGTGTTTGTTTGCAGGAGACAATGACCATTGCCTGATTAATTTATAATTTGTTTTAGATTAAATATCTCATGATTTTTTATATTTTATTTTTTGGTTACGCCTTCATTTTATAGATAAATATTGAAAATATTTTGAATTTTATTTTGAACATAAATTCATTAATTAACCTAATGAAAAAGAACAAAAAAAAATTCGTTATAATTTTAAAATTATAAATAATTTATACCCAAAATTGTTTAACAAAAATTTTTTTATTTTTCACTATTTTGAAGTGTCTGAGGAATGGAGAAATAAAAAATAAAATTATATAGTATTGTTAAATTTACTTTGTTATTATGATGTATAAATGGCTAATTATTTAAATTTTTGTTTCAATCATCCAAATATGAATTATAGATCATTTTTAATACCTAATTTAATTAAAATATTATTTCCGTTTTGAAAGCAATAAATTTTCATAGAGATTGAATTTCACAAAAATTATATATAATTAAATTAATTTTAAAATAAAGTTGATAATTTCGAAATTTAATATAAACGTTTATTAAAATAAATTTGCAAGTTTGATAAATTTTGCAATTTGCCAATTGAATGAAACTGTTTTTGTTATAATCGATTATTTGTTAATGACTTTTGAAAAAAGCCTGGATGACATTGTTTTAAAAATTAGATATTTAAAATCTACTTAATAATCATCAAATATATAATGAATTTTACAATTTTATTAATTTTGGTTTCAAGTGTTTCAAGTCACATTACTCATAATTTTTTATAACTTAATAATGAATAAACAAATAGTTGCTAATTATTTATTTAAATGTACAATTTTAATTTTGATGTGTCAAAAGGAGGGGGGTGATGTTCAAATATCGTCTGGCTCAATCGGGTGGCGCGCTGAGGGGTCTTCTGTCGTTATTTCTCTGCTCGCTACGGTTTATGCTTATTTTTTTTGTATTTTAATTTACAAAAAAAAATCAAGTATTCGTTAAGTATCTAATGGGGACTATATTATTATCTATTGATTCTTTAATGTTTTTGTTTAACGCATTATTTCGCTTTAAAAACACTTAAATATTTATTAATTTTTGTCGGTCGTTTTATTTATATTATTTTTTTCAGTTATCAAATATTTAATTTATCATGCTTTATTCTGATATAATAATATATATGTTATCAAATCTTATTTAGTTAAATCTTTTATTTTATAAGCATAAATATTTAGTTTTCGAAAAGTTTGTAAACCTGTTCAATGTTTGTTCGACAAAATTAAGTCAGTTTGCAAGTTGTTATTCATTTAAGCCATAGTTAATTACGATATTATGTTTATTCTTTCTTGCTATGCGTTCACTTGGGCATTAGCCGGGACTCGGGACCTAAAGAGAATGTGATTAGTACGTGTAGCATAAGTGTTTTAGATAAAACATATTTTTAAAAATTATCAAATTTTGTCAATTTTACATTGCATTTTATTATTTTATATATTTTAGATAGGTATATGAAATGTTAATTTTTTTGTTAAATATTACGACTTTTATATTATATTTATTTGTGTTTTAACCAGTTTTTTTTCTAAATAAAAAATCGGTGTCGCCATTTTTTTATCAGCAGGGCAAAAGAAGGTTTATATTCATTTCTGCTGTCTGCGAATGCCTAACAATGATTGTTAATTAGCTAATTCGTTTTTTTAAAAACCCTCTTCTAGACAGTTATAAATGTTTAATGAATGTGTTAGTTGACATTTATACAAGATTTATAAATTTATTTAAACAAAGGTTAAGTTAATTTTGCATTTTGTTTTCTAAAAACAAATTATTCTAAGAACCCACCAACTGGTGATAATGCGCCTACGCGGCCGCATCTGTCGCTTCTAAACCCTAAAGCGGGTGCCGCTCGTTCTTGCGATTGATAACATTTGATTTTTATATTGATATTAGATTCATATTAATGTAATAAAATTTTATTGTAATTAAACAATTATTAAATTTTATTTTATACCTGAGCAAAATAATTAATTAAAGTATAAATTAGTTTTAATTTTTTTTTTCACATCAATGCCGATTACAATACTTCATCATCAATGTATGGTACTTTTTAAATAATCAATTTGGTTTCCATTATACTTGAGTGCATTTGGCGCACCGCAGATCATTATGCCTTTTGAAACACTTTTATTAAACTGATTTATAAATTTTTTATTTTGATTTATCAAAAAAAAATTTGATTAATAAAAATTTGGTAAAATTATATTTTATTAAAAGAAAATTCGTAAACATGCGATTTTTTGATCTCAAAATGAGTGTATTAGCCGGTGTTTTTCACAAAAATGTAGTTTTGCATTTATAAATTAAATATTTAATTTTGATAAATAATTATTAACAAATTTTGATTCAGCTGTCACAAAGCTATGTCTGTTAGCTCAATTATCAATTACTTAAAATTATTTTTAATAAAAGAATATTAAATTTTGTTTGTGTGTCGGCATACTCTTGCGTGAATTTCTGATCCGGTAGTCCGACTCTGAAGAATAATTCTAGCATTGTTGAGCGCACAGTAATACCCAGCAGTCGCCCCACTGCCTTACTGCACGTCAAATATTTTTGGATTAATATTGAAAAATAAATATTGGGAATTAACAGTATATTATTTGCTTTTTATTTTATTGTCTTATAGGATCATATTTAACAGTAAATATCATCCTTATATACCCATCTGCTGCAAACATTATATTTTAGATCAGTTTTTTTAATTTTAAATAATATCTTTAAAAATTAAATAGTTAAATATTGGCAAATCCGTATTTAATTTATTTAAATTTTTTATGTATTTTTCTGCGATCTCTTTCATTGCAACCCCTTTTCACTTTCTGACCACTCGAAATCAGTTTTGTTGCCTCTGGTCAATTGGTTGAGCGGGCACGCAATTGAGGCAAAAATTTGGAATAAATTTTCTGAGAAATGAGACCGTTCCAAGAAACCGCTTAATTTCCTTGACATTTTTTGGGTCAGGGAAATGCTCAATTACTTTGCAAAAATTATAGTATGTAGTTTACCTTTTGACAGCTGCGAGAGTCAAAAGAGTTTTCTTATTGCTTGCATTATTATGCAATTTAGTTTTTTTAATTAACGTTTTTTAATTTTTGTTTGGTTTAGTTTTAAGTAGAGTAGTGCACGGTCGGTTTTAAACCGGTACCCCCGGTTTTCGGTTAGGCCGGTTTTGCGACCCCGGGTTTTCGGTTTCGGTTTTTGGCCGACACCCGGTTAACCGAAAACCGAAACCGGTTTTTTGTCAAACCATAGGGGGGACCCTTTTGATTTCCAAATGCGTAAATTTTGGACTAATTTTCCTAACATATATCGTTAAAATCTAACATTTTCCCMGCGGGGCTTAGCAGGGATGGGAGCCGACGACCTCAAAAAATTTCGGAAATCAGGATTCCGACCCCAAAAAAGTGGGAAATCGAAAGTTTCTTAACAAAATTGGCCTATTTTCTTTTTTTTGAGATTTAACGAATTTGTTAAGAAAATTATTCCAATAATAACCATACAAAGAAAATTTTTAATTTTAATTATTCAGGGRTCCGATCTCAAAATTTTTAAAATCCCCATCGGCAGTCGAGGTCACTCAACTTTGAACAAAGTTTTTCTTTTTTTTTTAATTTTACTGAATTCGTCCAATCAATTTGTGAATTTTATCTAATTAAAAAAAAATTGGGAATTTGAAAAACTTTTGGAATTGTTCACACACCGTATAGTTCAAAGAATGTTGGAAAAAAAATTCAACTCAGCCGAGATTTGAACCKCATSCSACCARCAGTTAAAATGACACCACTCACCACTACACCACARCWTTKCTRAACAGACRCCCACAAAATGCCARCATTAGGGGTGTGTTTTTTTCATTTTTACAACCGAAACCGGAAAACCGGTACCCCCGGTTTTCGGTTAGGCCGMTTTTACGACCCCCGGTTTTCGGTTTCGGTTTTTGGGCCAAAAAAGCCGGTTTTCGGTTTCGGTTTCGGTTCGGTTAACCGACCGTGCACTACCCTAGTTTTAAGCATATTAATACATGAAACTTTTTTACTTTTTAATTACAATTTGGGTAAAGTTAAAAAATTTTACAAAMCATTTCCCGGATTGCCGGAGAGCAGAGCTATGCACGTTTGCATGGCAGGTGAATTGATTAATGATATTTACAATTATGAAAGAAGATCATTATTGGTAGTTGCTACGGCATTTAATATTATGCCATCACTGCCCCAATAAATTTATAACCTTATTTCCAGACATTGATTTTCATATTGGTAACTATTTTATTTTATTATTGAAGTTTGTTATATATACAAAATCATACGAACTTTGTAGACAAAATTTTAAATAGTCTATCATTTTTTGAATTTTCACTTGGAGAAAAGGCAGTTCCTGGCTGCAATATTGCAATGTATGATGCCCATTGAGTGGGGAGATCCATCTAATCTGTAGTTCTTTCTGCAATATATTCTTCGGTTTTAATTGCATTTTCCAAAATTATTTTCAATGTTATGAAGATGCTAATAAGTTTATATTTAATAAAAAATTTTCTTTTCTTTATAAATATTAAGTTGCAGTCTTTTGTAAAATAAAAACTTTCTCTCAGAGAAAAAAAATGTTAGCTTTAGTTTTTTGGTCCCTTTTTAGGGTCAAATTAAATAGGTTCATCCATACATTTCTTTATGGTACAATGAGCACCCTTGTATTTTTTGACTGTTGACTGTTAATTATATTTGTCGCCTTTTTCACTCATCATAATTTACATTAAGAAAAAGGCTCAAATGGGAACTTCCAAATAAAAAGTCCTAAATCTCTGAATAAAATTTGTAAAATTGTAAATTAAAATAACCTCGAGATTCAAGTATTTTTTATATGATTGGAATTTGGCGACAAAATGTGTCATAATTACAGGGTTGCCACCAAAATTTTTTGGTGCGAGAAAATGTTTCGAGTTTTTCGATCGGGCAACAAGACGAATGTTGATTTATTTTGAGTTAACTTCGCTTTAATTCAAAAATTGGGCTTCTCTCGTCAAACCGTGTTCGCTAAAAAAAGGTTAAAACCTAAAATCCGGTTTCTAAGTAACAAAATATTCGAGTTATAAATAAATATAATTAAACTATACCTTTTAAACTTCACGAGAATCTCATTGGTTTACATGTTATTTAGAATTTTGTAATATTTTATAATGAGGGTTTATTAACTTATTTATTTTTTTATATTAGGTACTTAATTATATTTTATTGATTTCAACAGTAAAAGTGAAGTACCGTTTCTGATGAATGAGTATTTTTATTGCAACTAATTTTTCACAATAAAATTTACACTTTTATTAATAATTTATTCGTCAACAATTTTAAATATTAAAAAAGGTAATACATTTATTATTTTTAATATAGTATATTTGTTAATAATTTTACACTAACTAACTTTAAAATAATACTTTACAGCTCCCTTGGAAAGGAATTTTATGTCACAGTAGTGAGTTGCTCGTCGTCAAACTCTTGCCCCCAAAAGTCTTCATCTCGACCAAATGAAGCCCGCTTGCACAGTACCATCCCTGTCCATAGAAAAAACAATATTATAATTCAAATACTTCTTATTGCCTATGACTGTGTTTTTCTAGTTTTTAGACATTGTATAAACAATTTTATTATTGTATTTTATTAATTATAAAGGTAAAACAAAGGGCAAAATAAAGTGTGGTTTTTATTTTATTCATGAAACACGGCTTTGTAGTTATGGCAAATTTTAGTTGATTATTCGTTTTGATTTGATTTAATTTTAGCTCAATTCAACAATTTAATATTTTTTAAAAGTAGTTTAAAAAGTTTTTAAAAGTGTTTACTTGTTTATTGTTTATGTTTTTTTAAAATTTTATGTATCGTATCAATATTTGTACGGTATGATTACTTTGTTTTTTGGTTTTGATAAACCATAGAATAAACACTTATTATATTAAAAAAATTAATCTAAGGTCCAGATTTTAAAAACCTATAAAAGTTTTTGAGCAAATAAATTAGTAAATACTTTAATTATGATGATTTTCAGATAGCCAATATTATGAATAATTTGATTTGTATTAAATTAAATTAAAATAAATAAAATTCATGTTTTAATTTTATTTATATTTTTGTATTTAAAATTATTATTACTTTTTTCATAGTTTTTTTTCTTATGTAATGTTTTTAATTACTATAATATTTTGCGGTTCCGCATAGTACGACTGGTGGGGCAACAACTGCCGGAGAATGGGACGGGCATTTGCGCCGAGCGTGGGAAAAACGAATTTGTCTTGATTAATTTTTTTGCTTTAGTTAAAATTTGTTTCTGATAATGTAGTCTTGTTCAATTATTTTAAATCAAGTTTTAATTTTTATAAACTATATTATAGCATTTATATATTTACTTTATTTAGAGCTATTTAGACGGTCTAGAGTAGTTCACGAAAAAACTAAAAAACTAATTTGACTGTGTTGTTAAATTATTGTAATATTTGCAAACCAAAAAACTGATTTATATATAATAATTTAAAGGGTTTAAATATTTTTTGATTTTTTTTATTGTTTTTAATAATTTCAGTTGAATTTTTGGAAATTATACAAATTAGTATCAATTTATAAGTGACTTTTTTGGACTGCAACAAAACGGGTATTTGTTCAAATTTGTGATTGTTTTCGATAAATGATTTACATGGGTTTATTTTTATTATAGTGGAAAAACTGCTACTTGTATATTGTTTTATCTTTATTATAAAACATGACATCGCGTGCAAAAATTTATACATTATAATTTATCGTTATATAAATTATATAATATTATTTTTAGTTCATCCTTAATAATAATGATTTTTGAATGATTAACTTCTTTAGTTTTTAGGTTGCATCAATTTAATTTTTCTAAATTAAAAATTATTTCATTTCTTTTCTTTTTGAAATTTCTCTTTAGTTTTTTTTAAATATTTTATGGGATTAGATAGTTAAATTTGTTTTATTGCTTTAAGCCCGGGAAATCCTATCGGGGTTTAATCAATGAATTCTTAATCTTTTTTTTTATGAAAAAGCAGCAACTCGTGTAAATTTTGATGTAATTTAATAGTACTTCTTTTTTAAATATATGTGATGAGCATGAACTTTGGACGTGGCCCAGATTTCTGCAAAGTGCGCATAAGACAAATTCGTTTTTTCCTTAGGCTAGCACATTTTATATTGATACGCTCAGAAGATTTTCTCACTTTAAGCCTTTGCTAATCCTTTTTAAGACTCTGTCCGTAATGATTTTCATTGTAATCGTGGTAGTGCATTAAAAGCAGGTTATTCTTATAATATTTAGGTTTTGAGGTTGTTTTTAATTGATGATGTTGCAATTAAAAAGAGCATAATTCTTTTATTAATTTTGCAATGCTTTTTAGTTATAGAGAAAATAACTCTCACATCTCAAATTATTAATTAAACAATCAAAGGATTTTGATTAGAAAAACGATTTCGGATGAATGGTTCATATTGTTTTTGTTTTTTAATACGAATGACTTAAGAATTTTTATATAAATAAAATTAGAAGGATTTTTATTTGTGCTCTCGGATATTTGGTATTATTAATTGAAATCTTTCGACTTTAATAGGCCAATGAATTAAATTATATTATTTTATTATTAAATTTTATATATATTTATTTTATTGTTTGTTGATGTATACTTATAGTCATATTTCTTTTTATATAGTGAGTATCACATACTAATTTGTAATCAAATTCAGTACTCTTTAGTGATGGATAATCAGCGCAACATTTCTTTATATATTCATATTAACAATTTTAAGGTTAGTTATTATAATAAAACTAACTAATAACAATCCGCAATATTATTTTGCTATTCTTAAGATAATTTTCTCTTATTTGATTTTCTTAAATATGACATAACAATTTTTAAAACAAAAATATTCCATAAAAAGATTTGTTAGAATATAATATATTTCCTTAATATTAATTAGCTTTGTTAACATGCGATTGCGGGTTTTTCCTTTATGTGGGTGAACATGTGATAATTATTAGAAATATTTATATTTTATCAATTTTCTTCGGAAATCAATCCGAATCCATTGTGATGACAATTGCTCTCCCAGTCCATTTGCAAATGCAATACTTTTTTACATGATGTTACATTTTTATTTGAATTGATTTTTTATATTTGAGTACCATGTTTTTATAAGTGTGATACAGTAAATATATTATGTATGAGTCTCATGCTCTTATAGAATCCGGCTTAAATTGAATTGAATCTTAATTTTAAAAATTATTGGTACACAGGAAGTTATCTTTTGTGAACAAATTCTTTGTAATTTTTAGATTTTTGGGCAGCACTGTCTTTGTTTATGAGTGAGGCTAGTTAATTTATTTTTACGTATAATATTAAGAGAAATTTAAGGCAATGACCTATAAATCATATTAATATTTATTTTTGATAAATTATATTATTTTAACGTTAAAATTTTATTGTGCTTTCTTTTTTTTGAGTAAAAATAATTAAATACTGGATCGTAAATGGAGTCTTTGCTTTATTAAATTTTATATAAATTTAATTTATTGTTTGTTGATATATAATTATAGTCATATTTTAGTGAGTATCACATATTGGATTAATTTGTAATCAAATTCAGTACTCTTTAATGATGAATAATTACCGCATCATTATATTATATATTACCATCAACACATTAAATTATATTTTTAAATAATTTTTATCAAATACTTGTTTAATAATTAGGCGTTTTTATATGTATCTAAGTTTTTAATTAGAACTATTGAACTTTGTAGGAAGTCAAATGAATGAATTCGTGAAACCAAAGTATTTAATGTGAATTAAATTTAGAAGATTATGCCAATCAATTTATAAATAAAGGGTAATTTTATCCATCTTTTTCTATTTATTTGTCTGAAAAAAGCTGCTGGTTCAATCGGGGTCAGATTTACTGTACCTTCAAAACCGCATAAATTTTGGTTTTAAGTTACTTCTATTTAATTTGAATTTGTATCAATTCACAAAAACATTTACTAAATATCCATTTTTAAAAAGTTATTTTGTATTAAGAATTAGTTAGTTTTTTTTTTTGTAAAATAAGAATTATTCAGGTCATATTTAAGTTTAGAATTTTCTGATTATAAAACTCGTATTATATTATTCGCATGTATTCTTAATCCAGGATTCGCATCGGAAAAGCTCTGGATTTAAACTCAAAAGATTAATTTTAAAGTTCAAAATGTTTTAAAAACTTATTCTTGCTTAAATGGCTTGTGTTTATCGTCAGAATAAATTTTTCAAAATTATTTTTCTTGTTCCCGTCAACATTTTGTGCATCTCACCAAATGTGAATCAAAAATGAAAGCAGCTATAACTTTTTTAAATTCAACCAAATCAAAAAAAGATGCCATTCGAAAGCTCTAAGTAAGAAGAATCATTTGAAAAAACCAAGCGGCTAAAAACTTAACGCTCTTAATATCTTGCAGGTTAGATTTTGTTGAGTTTAAAAGGTTTATAGCTTTTCAATTCCTGGCACTGAAGTGTTGTGCACTGCCGGCGGTGCCGATAAGTGCCGCCGAAAGAAACTTGAAAATTTAGAAGAATTTAGTAGAAAAATCTATCTAAATTTGACGAAAAAAACACAACTACAAAAGGTAATCATTTTCTATTAAAAATTTTAAATATACACAATGAATGCCAAAGATAGTTCCTTTGTTAAAATCGTCAACACACCGACTGGATAGCTATTTTAAGTACATTGTTGAAAAATAAGTTCTAAATGTTTAAGTACAAAGATACGTTTTCAAACTGTACTTGCCATTAAAGTACATTATCAAAACTAAAAAAAAAAGAAAATGCTGTGCCACAATTAAATGGACGCCAACTATTCGATGTGAAAATAAATGAATGAATTGGTGTGGTAGGATAATGGTCAGTTGCCCAGTGCCAATCGAAGGAAGAGGAGGGGGGGGGGG